>VZRZ01003132.1:65234-79107 GCA_013398175.1 Climacteris rufus | reverse complement strand
ACACAGACCCAGCCCCACAGAGATCAGCCCCACGCAGACCCAGCCCAACAAGGACCCAGCCCCAAAAGGACCAGCCCTACACAGACTCAGCCCCAAAAGGACCAGATCCACAGGGACCCAGCCCCACACAGATCCAGCCCCACAATGAACTGGCCCCACAAGGACCCAGACCCAAAAATGACCCAGCCCCACACACACACAGCCCCACAGGGACCCAGCCCCACAGGGACCAGCCCTACAAGGACCCAGACCCAAAAATGACCCAGCCCCACACAGACCCAGCCCCACACAGACCCAGCCCCACATGGACCAGCCTCACGCTGCCACCGTGTCATTCCAGGATGTGCTTGGCACTTGCTGACAGGCAGAATCCTCCATCGTGTGGGTCTGGCTGAGGAGCCAAACGATCAGGGGCTTATTACAGCCTCCCTTTTAATTAAGTGTCTCAAATAGGATGTAATTGGGATGTAATAGCACACGCTATTGTACATTAGTTAAATACGAAGGGATTATTAAGGGTACGTTTTAAAGGCTTTCCAGTCCCAGATTGAGTAAACAGTTGCTAAATTTCGATAAATAACTTTTAAAATCTACATTAAATAAGCAGTTAAGTGTACTTAGGATACCCTCTTTTTTACCCAGAATTGCTCCAGTCAGAGAGTCCTGGGTTATAATCTCAGTATTTCACTGGTAATAGGGTTGTGCCTGCTCATATCTATTCGTTCTGCCTCAAAGATCCTGCTGGGTGTGGCAAGCTCGGCTACTGACATCCGCAGGCTTGAAACCCTCCCCATTCCCACAGCCCAGAGGAGCTGGGAGTGTGCTCAGCCCTATTTTACAAGTACAGAATTAAGGCACAGAAGAGCAAAGTCATTTGTTCAAAGCCACGCAGGGAGTCTGTAATAGAGCAGAACAGGAGCCAACAACAGATCAAAAAATATTTCTCCGAAAATCAGGCTTTGAAAAATCCATAAAGGAAATGTGGCTCTAACAAACTGCTCTGTCACGATCAAAAATGCAATTAGTCATTACTGACTTTGGTAATGAACCTACAGATGTCCCCAAAACCTAACAAACATCTCCATCCATTTGCTGGTTGTGCCCAGGGAATGCCAGCTGGAGTGACAACAGTGGGTGGGCACCACGGGGCTGTGATCCCTGGGGGCAGCTCTTGCCTCTGCTGCACCAAGAGAGTCTGTCCGAGGTGGACATCACAAGGAAGAGGTGTCATCCCCCTGGGAGCCATGGCAGGGAATAATTTAGGGCCCCCTTAAGCTTTGTGATGTTGATTTGTGCTCCCAGGCTGCCGTTCTGCGGTGAACGATCGGAGCATCCCGAGGGCTGAGCAGGTCAATGCTGCTGTCCTGCACAGTGCACAGAGGCACCCGTGGCATCTGGGGGACAGGGCACAACGGGGGCACAGCTGAGCTCAGCCTGGTGAGAGGGTGGGAGCAGGAGCAGCGATGGTGCACCAGCGGCTCTGGGCACAGGGACCCCTCAGTGAGGCTGGAAAAGTCACCGTGCACCAGGGGTGGGAGAGCTGTGCTGCCCTGGAGGGTGTCCGGGACACCTCAGCACCACAAACCAGCCCTGGGTGATGGGAGCCACCAGGGCACTGAGCCCCTGGCCCTGCACCAGCCAGCCTGGCTGGGGAGACAAAAGCATCGCTAAAATCTTGCCCCTGCTCCCACCTTCTTGCCTGAACTGAAATGCTCCTTTCTGAAGTGTCACTTCCACTGCTCCACACTGCTGAACAGGTAACACTAATGAAGAAGCCAAGAAGTCGGAACTCTTCAAGCAAGGGCTCTGAAAAATTAATGAGAAGCTGCAGAAGAACATAAATAATCCGTGCTCCCCATTAGAGGTAGTTAGCACCATTACAGTGACCCAGGGAAAACCTGCCCAGGCACCTCAGCTATTCTGCCCTGGAATCGCTGTCCTGGAGATTTTGTCAGCTGGAGTCAAAGAACAGTTAACCCTTTAACACCCGGGCTATTTTGCAATAATTATTGCTATTATAAATCAACAGTGACGGCTTAACTGGTTGCAGAAATGGATGTATATAAACCAAAACGAAGTTGCATGGCCTCAGAGGAAAAATCATTAGCTCCCTGGTGGGTTTACAAGTAATTTGCCAGCAATAAAAATGCAAAAACACATTTTGGTGTGCAATGATCATAAATAATCCTTGGACAAGAATTCTTTCTAGGACTCACAAGTCCACTCCCTTAATGGCAAGTTTTATTACCCTGGTTTCTCTGTGTTCTGTTACAAAATGTTGCTGTCAGAACAATTTACGAATTACAGCCCTGTTGGTATCAACTTCCATAATTCATATGGAAATTGGTTTCCCCAACAAACACTCACAAAGCACAAAGAGTCGTGTAACCACATAGAATGACCTTAATAACACAGTCAAAAAATAGAGACCAGCTGCCTGGGCCAGCACTAAATACTGATGGGCACCAGGGGGGAAATTCCCACATCATCTCATGTGTGTGGAGCCCTGTGTGTGGTGGTGAGGTCAGTGTGGGTGCTCAGGGTGTCACCAGTGCTGTCACCCAGGCTGGTGGCACCTCACAGGGTCTTTAGGAAGCCAGGAACATTCTGAGGGTTCTGTTCCCACAAGTGAAAATCCCATCCAGCTGCTGAGGAAACTCTGAATTTTCTTAAAGTTCAGCATTTTCTTAAAATAGCAGGAAGTACAGCTTGTTCAGGATTTCAACTGTGTTCATCTCTTCCCTCCACTTCTGAGGCCTGGGGATGAGGAGGGGAGTTCAGCATCTGAGATGAAGATCACAGAGGGATCCCTGGCTGTGCCAGGGGCCTGGGGTTGGGATTTGGGCAGGACTCCAGGGCAGGTCAGACCTGCCAGGTTCAATCCAGGTTCAATCACAGGGTTTGCTTGTGGCTCATCCATGAGGATGAGTTGTTTTTTCAGGCCAAGTGTGTGAGCCTTGGAGTAGGAGAGAGAAGGAAAAGGAGCGAAAGTCAATTAGGTGAGAATTGTCTCCAAAAAATCTTAAATTAAACGCAAATCCACGGTGTAAAGAGGAGGATGTGCAGCTCAGGCTGGGTTCTGTGTGCTGTGTTCCATTGCTCTCCCTGCAGCTGAAGGAAATGGATCCAGCAACTGAAATTGCCACATTTCACAGATGAAATTACACTGCAGACAAGAAAACATTTTATGTTTTTCTCAAATAGAAACCACTGCATTAATGTGTAAGAAAATTAAGTAAATGTGGTTCTAACTATCTTTTTTACTGATCCTTTATAAATAGATGTGCACATATCCAAAGTCAGTTTGGGCTATTGGAATATACCACAGTGTTGAAGGCAGCTGCTGGAAGAACTGAGCATTCCTTGTATTCAACACTTTATTTGTAACTTTATTCTAAAGGGAATTTGGTAACTGTGCAAGGACAAGCTCTACATTTTAAAAAAATATTATTGGCTTCATCTAAGATCTTGCAACACCTTTTCTGGACAACCTTTTCCCTGTGATGTAGATGAACAGGAAAGAAAACTACAGATTCTATTTCCATTCAAATAATATGAGCCAAGCTGAGATGCCACCCTGAAGCAAAACATCCAGGGTCCTGCTTTGAATTTCACCTAAGCAAAGATGACAAAAGCTGCTTTTGCAGAAATAAAAATCCATAAGAAGAAGAGTGCATAAAATGAGGAAGAAAATGGTTTTCTTTCCCTATAAAGGATGAGCAGATCTTTAAGATTTTATAGGCCAGAGATTTAAACCAAGTACCTCCTTTTTACAGGTCCCTGTTTCAGCTTAAAATGGGAATGGTGTTACTGCTGAAACGGCACCGGTGATGGCACCTGGAGCTGCAGAACCGCCCAGGTGGGAGGGACACGGACTCAAAGGATTCTCCTGCAGCTTCCTCTCCCCTCCTCCCATCCCAGGGATGTTCTGCCCGGCCACAGCCCTGGCCCTGGGTGTTCCAGCCGTGGTTGGTGCTGCTGGACACAGCACCAAAGCACCTGGGTGGGAGTGGTGGGAAGCAGGACAGGGGCTGCTCCTGGGAGCTCCATGGGGCTCTGCCACATCATGGGGCTTTCAGTCCCTGTTAAGTTCTCAACTTTTGATGAGATGGTTCAAATGAGGAAAATCCTGTCTCTGTGCCAGACAGTTAAAACTGAAAGTAATTAAGGCAAATTTTTTTCCTGCACAGAAAGCACCGAACATGTGGCAATAGCAAAATCATCAGCGTTTCTGCCATCGTAAGCCCACAAAACAAATTGGATTTTGAACGAAGCACATGGAACAGTGACCTCTGTATACAACTTATCCTGACCTCTGAAAGTAATGGCATTTTGCCTCCAGTTCTACTGCTAATTGCAAATGCTGAATTCTGAATATTCACATTTGAGAGGGATTCATGGCGTGATTGTCTCAGAAATGTAACAAGAGCACAATGCCCCGAGAAGTTCCTCTCCTATGAACGATATTTGTTTCCAGACCTTTTCTCAGAGCAGTTTCCTGCCCAGCCCAAACAGAGCTGACTCCAGCAGCGAGCACTCAGCCTGAGGGAGGCTGAACCCAGGCTCCTCTTCCCCAGCTAAACCAGCCATGAGCTTCAGCCTTGGCAACTGTGACTCCTCTCACCTCCTCCTACGGTTCTTTCTCTAGCTCAGCCCTTTCCCAACTCACAGAGGACAGATCTGCCACGTTCCCAGGTCCTTGAGTGGCACAAGACCAGTGCAGTGATGGGAAATCACCTCACACCCGGGCTGAGCCCCCTCTGCTGTGCTGGGACACGGCTCCAAACCAGGGCAGAGATCCCAAAGCAGTTTAAGAGCAGTGAAAGCAGCCAATAACTCAGTGCAGAGCAGAGACCAGGCCACAAGTGACCTGCAGCATGATTTGCAGTGAATGTCTTTTCCTCTCATAAATAGGAGAGACACAGTGGGACGATTATCCATCCAGATTTATCTCCTCAGCATCGTGTATATCCTTCTGAGCTTAAAAATGTCTCACTGCCCTTTGCGTTATTGCATTGCCCTTTACATTCATAGCACATAAACCTCTCAAGTACCGTAAAACTTACAAGGTGTAATATAATGTTGGGGGTTTCTTTTACACACCATAAACAAAAGTCACTGGGAAAGGAGCACAGAAAGGGAGACATTACCTGGCCTGACAACAATACAGAAGGAAAATATATCTACAAGTATACATATATACACTTAAAATCCTGAGCTGGATTGATTATCTGGCGTTGATGGATCACCCGAATGTATTACACAGATAAGGAAATTGATGATTCAATAAATCACTGTCTGCAGTAAGAATCCGGTGTTAAAAAATAAAGAGAAAATATTATAAATCTGTCTCACACAGGCAAAGAAAAAGCTCAAGCTTTTAAGGTTAATCATGATGTACCTTCTGCTGCACATCCGATAAAAGAACATCATCGTGGAGTTCTGCAGTGCTAAAGGACTGGTGTCTTTGCCAGAGCTCTCTAGGAAGGGAACCTCCCTCCTGTGGCTGTGGGGCTGTTCCTGCTGTGCCAGCCCTGGGCAGGGTGAGCTGACAGAGCCCTGGGGTACATCAGCCTCATCCCTGGAAGTGTCCAAGGCCAGGCTGGACAGGGATTGGAGCAACCTGGTCTAGTGGATGGTGTCCCTGCCCATGGGGTGGAATGAGACGAGCTTTGATGTCCCTTCCAACCCAAACCGTTCTGGGATTCTATGACATCCAGCCTTGCGTCCTCAGCTGGGCAGGTGCTGTGGCTGTTTGCTCCATTCAGAACAAAATCCACCCTGTTCCCAACACACAGCTTCTGCTGCACCAGGGAAAAGCCCCCTCAGCCCGTGTGCCCAGGCAGGCACGGTGTCTTGCAGGGGGTGGAATTGAAAATCACTGCTGTGACTTCCCTCAGAGTGCTTTGAATTCACTGCAAAACTAACCAACGAGTCTAACACTTCAGTCCCAATAGACAGCCGTAACTCAGCTAAATTTGTGGGTTATAGCAGATTTTATTTACTGTTTCATCCTGGGAGATAAGTACGAGCTGACAGCCATCTATTCATTAGAGTGGGGGGAAGCCGCCCACGGCGGCGCCGGCTCTCTCACCGTTCACTTCCACCTCTCTAATCGGGTTTGGATTCTGCAGTCCCAGCTCTGTTATTTTAAGAATGACGTGCGTTCCTACTCACCTGGGAGCTGGTGAGTTCAGAGAGTCCCCGGTGTGAGGAGAGGACATGCCACAGCCATCAGATGGCATTAGCAGCTAATGGGCGTTCAGCGGCCTCTGTCAGAGCAGTCCGTGGCCTCATCCCCCCCCTTCTTGGACACAGCAACCACCACTTCCACCGAGCTGCTGCAAGGGCACCGCTGATGCTCCCAAAGCTGCTGTTTGCAGGTGCCAGGGATGTTGAAATCAGTTGAAATCTGTGATTCTGTCTGGCTCAAAAGCCTGCATAACACGCTGAGGGCTCCAGTGCCAGGGGGGCCAGGTACCCCTTAGAGGGGTACCCAATGCCCAGGTTCCAGAGCAATGAGCAAAATGCAAGGCCCAAATTGAAGGATTTATCTGAACATGTGTAATGTTAAATCTTTGTTTTGTGCTTTTGGTATTAGCTGATTTATGTCTGCCTAAAAACTTCCCTGAACATACCCACATTGTCTGTGCCTTTGGAAGCCCAGTCCTTCCTGCTGCTTTCCAGGTCACACTGCTGTCCTGAATGTCCCGAGCACAAGGAGCTCACACAGAATGTGCTGCTTGCTCCCTTACTCCCAATTCTGGTTTTTATTCTATGAACCTGACCCCACACAGAGGGGTGCTGGTTGTTGGCTGGGGCACAGCAAAAAAAACCCCAAAGCTCAACGAGATCCCTGGACTTCAACAATCCAGATACAGTGTGGTGGCTGCTCTCACGGATGGCTGGTGGTTGCTTCCCTCTCCTCCTGCCAGCGCTGCGGAGCTGAGCAGTGTGGGGGAAGCTCGGAGCAGAGCTGGGGTTGCCTCTGACGCAGGGGCACCCCACGCTCTCCTCTGCCGTTTGCAGCTGAACGACGTTTTGCTGCCGATCTTCCCTTCCAGAAATAACAGAGCAGGCACACCCGTGTTTGTGTGCTCCCGCACAGTGTCTCGCTGCAGATTGAAAGCACAAGGACCCAGGTAACGCTCGGCGTGGTGGGAGACTCACGGTGCAAACCGGAGCAGTGAGGCTGTGGGTTCCCTGGGGACAGCACAGCCGGGGGGTGAGAGGAGGCAGAAGGGGTTAACAGAGCCAACCACAAAGAAAAGCTGGTGCAGGAGCAAAGACAAAGCAGCGAGCTGAGCCCTCCACCTGCTTTAAGAGCTCTCGTTTGTGCTAAGGACCTGCATCTATTTTAGTTTTTATCACAAGTGGTAATAGCAGCACATTATCCCTGTTTCCACTGTCGGTAACACCAGCGCCAATGCACGAACACCCATCCCATCTGAAAGCCCTCTGCATCAGCCCAAACTGCGACAATCCCTGCCTGGCAAACCGGGCTGGAGTCTCCAAGGGGCACAGCACTCCCGTTCCACACCTTTTCCCTCTGGCAGCACCACAGTTCTTATCCTCTCGTTCAGCCCTCAGCTCCTCTCATCATTTGCCTCTCTCGTTCATCCCTCAGCTCCTCTCATCATCTGCCTCTCTGCCCCCTCGCCCGTGGTTCTGGGGCTTTCAACTCGCTCTCTGCCTCTCCCCGAGCCTTCCACGCCCGTCTCCTGCCGCGCCAAGGGAAGAGCCGTGCAGACAGCACCGCGCCGGAGCTGCGGCCGAGAGGAGGGGACGGAGACGGCCAGACCGGCGGAGCCGCACATGACACGGGACTGCGGGCTCGGCGCTGCCCGCAAACACCGCGTTTGTTCCGCGGGAGGCTCCAGGGAGGCTCCGTGCGGCTGCTGGGGCCGTGCCGGAGGAGGCGGCAGCGCGGCCGGGCAGTGCCCTCTGCCGATGCGGGGCCCGGCCGGGCATCGCCGCAGCCCCGGGGAGCGCTCAGCCCGTGAAGCTGCTGCTCTGCACACCAGGAGCGCTCGTTTCCCGGCAGAAAAGGGACCCAGCTCTGCTGGACACGGAACGACTTCAGTGTCGCCCCGTGCGTGGCTGCGCCCTGCGGGTTTCGCAGGAACCTTTCCACACCATCAACCTCTGCTTGGTTTCGTTAATAAAACATCAGAGATGGAGACATTAAGTTCATAGAGGTGGATTTGCGCCTGCTGGTGATAAAACCAGAGGTGACACTGCGGCAGGAGAGGCAGCTCCCACGGCAAAGACGCGTGTGTGGTGTCTGTCCGTGTGTTCCAGTGTGTGTCCGTGTGTCCCAACGTGTCCCAGTGTCTGTCCGTGTGTCCCAACGTGTCAGTGTGTCCCAGCGTGTGTCAGTGTGTCCCAGTGTGTGTCTGTGTGTCCCAGTGTGTCTGTGTGTCCCAGTGTGTCAGTGTGTCCCAGTGTGTGTCAGTGTGTCCCAGTGTGTGTCTGTGTCCCAGAGTGTCTGTGTGTCCCAGTGTGTGTCCCAGAGTGTGTCTGTGTGTCCCAGAGTGTGTCTGTGTGTCCCAGTGTGTGTCAGTGTGTCCCAGAGTGTGTCTGTGTGTCCCAGCGTGTGTCAGTGTGTCCCAGTGTGTGTCAGTGTGTCCCAGAGTGTGTCTGTGTGTCCCAGTGTGTGTCTGTGTGTCCCAGTGTGTCAGTGTGTCCCAGCGTGTGTCAGTGTGTCCCAGAGTGTGTCTGTGTGTCCCAGAGTGTGTCAGTGTGTCCCAGAGTGTGTCAGTGTGTCCCAGTGTGTCAGTGTGTCCCAGTGTGTGTCAGTGTGTCCCAGTGTGTGTCTGTGTGTCCCAGTGTGTCTGTGTGTCCTGTACATGTGCATCCACCTCTCTCCATGCACAACGAGCCCACACAAGGCTGCTTCACCCCTGGAGCTGTGCACACCCTGCTGCCTCCACCCCCAGGGCTGTCCGTGTGCCCTGAGGCAGCAGCCCAGCACGGAGCTGCTGTGGTGTCTCTCCTGCCCTGTGATAAATGAGAGCCTATTCTTTTCTGGTTTGTGGTTTGATCTTAATTTCCTGTGTGAAGTCCTCAAGAGAATGCCAAGATCAAATAATTAGACTATTCAGCGATAAAGAGTTAACATTGTTATTCAAATGTATTCAGAATTAATTTACCACCAAACAATTTACACTGCCGCCCTCCTATGCTGCTGAAATTACCAGAATGCGTTATCTGACACACAAAGCGTCTCATGACCTGAAATAACTTTATCAACCATTAAATGCTTGAGCGGTGGGTGCCTGGTCACAGAAACGCCCAAGGGAATGCAGGAGAAGATACAAAGGCAATAGAGTGATTTAAAAACACTCTGGTGCCTGTGTTGTGCCACTTTGCCACCCTCCCCAAAGAACACCGGCCACTCAGGTCACCAGGCTGAGCTGCCTTTCTGAGGATTCCCACTCCACTGTTCATGTCCCCTCAACACTGCAGCTCCCAGCCCCTTGGTGCTGCCTTTTCAGCCTGGAAAAGCCTGCTTTTGCCTTTTTTAAAAAAAATACAGCTTCATTTGCAGGGTGTGGGAAGGCGGTTTCAAAATAAAATTCCTGACAGGCATAATAAGCCTCAGAAAAGCCAATCACACAGAGCAGGATAATTGATCAGAGAATTTGTTTTCTATGTATTTATATAAAATAATCAATGATATTTTTCTCACACGGATTCCAATTTGATGGTATTTTGCGTGTTACTTGCAAATCATACAAACAATCAATGCCCTGACCCCTTCTCTACGCAAACACAGCTTAGAAAGACACCACAAGAAAGAAAATCCAATAAATTCCTCACGCAGGGATGTTTGTTTAACAGCTTTGCTGGAGACTGCTCCTGCACACAGGGACTTCAGAGATACAGGAGTGGGACTGTCAGACATGCTCAAGGTGGGATTATTGCCACAAATATCAGTAGGAATAGAATCTTAGCAAAAAACCTGGCACAAAATCAAGGACACAGAGGTGATGGTGATTCCTTTTAGAATGTAGAAAGGAAAATGAACTCACTCCCTGGCCCAGCACGTTCCTCCTGCAGAGGGGCAAGGTGAGCCCACAGCAGGGTTGCACAGCACCAGGGCAGGGTGTGCTGGGACCCTGCCTGTCCCCACGGAGGGGAGTAGGTGCCACCTCAGCTGCACTGGTGGCAGGAGCGGGGTGGCCTTGGCAGAGATGGCAGAGATGGCAGAGATGGCAGCGTGGCTTTGGTGGCACCTTCTCAGCAGCACCTGAGGGCAAACCCACCCATGAATCCCCAAACCCAGTTCCTGCTGCCTGCCCGGTGCCAGGGCTCTGTTCTCTACAATTCAGTGCTGTCAGCCCGTTGGTATCTGATCCACACATGTGTCCCCCTAACACATCATCCATCAAAATAATCACTCGGCTCATTTCTGATGGTGCTTCAGCAAAGCAGGTGGCTGCAATGGGTCTGCTGGAGCGCCAGCCCTGCTCCACCTGCGCCACCGACCGCACCTGCTTTGTTAGGGACGGTGCCACCAGCTCCACGAAATGGCACCAGGCTCTGCCTGTGGCGCTGAACACAACTCTCTGCTGTGCAACCCCAGGGAAAGGTTGGATAAACGGGCTCTCTACGGTGCCGTCATCACCTCGCTCTCGCTGCTTTTCTCTGCGAGGGGCAGGGCGCTGCAAAGCCTCGGCTGCTCCGTGCAGCTCCGGGAACCAGGTGCGATCTCCCGGCTGGCAGCAGCACCGACACCCGGTGTAAGCACCGAGCAACTCCTCTCACCCCACCGCCGCTATCTGTCTGTGTTCCAGAGCAACTCAGAGCTGAACTGAGCACTCGGAGCGGCTCTGGGTGGTGTTTTCTGATACGGCATTTTCAAATATTTAACAGATTGCGTAATAACAGAGCAGCTGTTGAATAAGCTTCAGATACAAACTTCTGCTTAAAAAAACCCATCCAGTAATAAGGCACAGATTTTCCTTGTACGGGTACATGTATAGATTATGTTTAGATGTGTAGATTAAATATTTATTTGGCGTATCCTTCCCTTTCTTAGATATCTCTCCCTGTATTTTTTTTAATAGTCAGCTCCACAGGGGAAAATAAAAATAGAGCTTTGAGAAGTTACCTGCTTTCTCTCTCGTTTGATTTTCAGTGCTCAAACAATAGTTACTTAAGTGTTCGCCACTTCTTGGCATAACCTAATAATTAAAATAATTACTTGAAAGCCAGGGCAGCTTTGCACAAATTAATGCAGGGCAAGAAGCTGCAGTTTTCCAGTGGGCTGAAAAAGAGGTCACAAAATGATGCCAGTTTTAGCTGAGAGAGAAGGTAAACACAGATCTCCCTGTAGCCCCGATTAAAGCCTTTTCTGATCTTTTAAGTTTCTTATTTTACTGATCAAGAGGTGGCTCGATGAGGGGCTGACTGTTGTGGGATTTCTCAGCAAGTCAAGAGAGACCGTTCCTGTGGAAGGCACGGCAGAGCTGGCAGTGGCACAGCGGTGCTCCTGCAGCGGGCAGCCCTGCCTCCCTCCCTGCCCTCCTACCTCCTTCCCTCCCTCCCTGCCGGCCTCCATCCTTCCTTCCCTCCCTCCCTGCTCACCTCCCTCCCTGCCTGCCTCCTTCCCTGCCTGCCTGCCCACCCTCCTGCCCGCTGAAGGGGAGCAGAGCTGCAGCAGACCCAAGTGCTTTCCTGGAGGACTGGCAGCCGCCTCTGCATTGAAAGCTCCTCTCTCTTTTTGTGCAATTGCTTTGAGCCTTGCCTAGAAAATCCATTTTCAGGACAACTGAGGCACAGGGAGTCGAGACTAAACATCTCCAGAGACCAAGGGATGCTCCTGAGCCTGAACATCCCCATGAGCCAGGCGGGTATTCCCGGGAGTCTCAGCAGCCGCCGGCCCCAGTGGCCTCAGCCCTTTCCCCAGCGAGCTGTGCTCCTGCCGCGGCTGCAGCAGCCCCCTCGGAGTCCCAGCCTGGCAGCAGCCGGCTCTGGCCACCAAGAATCAGGCCCGCTGCTGCCAAGTCGAACGCAGGAGGAGCTGCCAGCCCAGCAGCCCAGCTGCGGCAGCCCCCCCGCACTGCTCCCGATGGGGCTGCGAGCCCTGGGACCTGTCGGGAAGGGAAACTCCGGCTCGGCACTGCGGGGCTCTGGGTGGGAACAGGCTGGTGACAGGCGAGGGGGGGCTCCCACAGCAGGACGCCTCCTCCCCGCTCCTGCGGTGGGACTGGCGATGCCCAGCGCGCCCTGTCAGCAGCAGCCGAGCCTTCCCGGGAGTGGGTTTCTGTGGCACAAAACATTTCCAGCTGTTCCAGGCGGAGGCTGAGCATACTAAGCAGCTTGGCTCTAGTGAAAGTTCATCAGCCGCCAGGGCCCAAGGCCCCGGAGGCAGATCCGTTAACCTTTTCCACCGATATTTCTGGCACTACAAGGTGCACGGGACAACATCTGCCTGGAGCGCCCCAAACACAGAAGTCTTGGGGGACAGCAGATGCTCACCCTGCAGGAATCAAGTCCTTGCCCACGAGACGATCTGGGCCATGCAGCCACTCCAAGCCGTGCTGGAGGTGACAGTGTTTCACTCCAGAAAGCACCTGTCCCTCAGGACCAGCATTTTTCTCTTTCTGGCTTTCACACTGCTGCTGTGCAGTTGCACTGGGATAAGCAAGACCCATTTTTTCCACTTTAAAAATATTCTCAAATCTATTCAGTTTTCATTGGTTTCTCTGGGTTAAAATTTGAACCCTGAAAAGGCAGGTAAACCTGTCCTTGTAATTTTTAGTGGGTAGACAGCAAATCCCTAGGAATGTGTACCAGTGGTAAAGTGCATGGGATGTAACAGAAATCAGCTCCGCTCTTTACATGACATGATTAAAACAAGTATCTCGTTTAATTAGAAAAAGAAAGATCGCAGACTCATTCCCAGGATGTTATCTGTGCAATTACTTTATGTAACATTATTAAAAATTAATTTTCCCCAGAACCTCAGCAATTTAATGAAACACGCCTGGTCCTCAGCAGCAGCTGCGGCGTAGCCAGCCCGCTGGCATCCTCCAGGCAGCGGCACTCGGTGCCGCGGGGCCCCCCGGGCTGTCTGTCCCTGGTGCCGGGCACATCCAGCCGTGGGTCAAAGCACCTCTGCACAGCACCCCTATTGCAGCAGGCTCAACACCCCTCCTCGCAGCGGCTACCGCAGCCCTCCTCGTCGCAAGCTCAGCATCCCCCCTCTCCGGGGACTCAGCATCTCCCCTCTCTGTGTGCAAAAATCCTCCTTCTTCGGGGAATCAACATCCCCCCTCTCCGGGTGCTCGGCATGCCCCCTCTTTGGGGGCTCAGCATCCTCCCTCTCCAGGGGCAAAGCATTCCTCCTCTCCGGGAGCAAAGCATTCCCCTTCTCCGGGGAATCAGCACCCCGCTCCGCGGAGGTACAGCCTTCTCCTCTCCTCCTCGCACGGTGCCCAGCACCCCCATCGCACCGTGCCCGGGGCGGCTGCTCGCACCAAGAGCGCTGCCCGCTCCGTTCCGGGACACAGCCCCCGCCTCGCAAAGCTGCCGGCACCGTCCGCCCCGGCCCCGGCCAGCGCATCCCCAGCCCCGGCCCCGGCCAGCGCATCCTCCGCCGCGGGAACCTCCGCCCCGGCACCGGACAGCGCATCCCGGAGCCCCGGGTACCGCATCCCCCGCCCCGGCCCCGCGCCCCGAAGTTGTCCCGCCGCCGCCGGCCCTTACCGATCCGGATGACATGCGGCATCCCGTGCGAGCTCTGTCCCCAGAAGCCGCCGACCAGGAGCGCTGCCCAGTATTCCCAGAGGACGCGGCGAAGCGCCGGCCAGAGATGGGGCATCGTTGGGGAGGGCGCGGGCCGGCGCGGCCCTACGGCCCCAGG
>VZRZ01003132.1:0-64502 GCA_013398175.1 Climacteris rufus | reverse complement strand
GGCCGGGGCCGCTGCAGCGGCGGTAGCTCGGCGGGCGCCCGGGCCGCGCTCCGCAGCCGCGAGTTTAATGACCTCGGTGACAGAGACAAAGGGCTGCCCATGCCGCGGACCGCGAGCTGCTCTGTCAACGTGCTGGGCTAGGCTAGGGCGAATTCCTTTTTTGCTCATTTAAATAATTTGATCTATTCCATCATTTCCAATCGTTCCCATTTGCCAGCTGTCTACTAACTCCAGCCTGGAACAGCTGAAGAGCAAATCTTTAATTTTCTTACAAACATACTATTACTCCGTATCGGCTCATCTTTTTAATTTTCCTTGCCCGTCGCTTTCCCCAGCAGCAAGCTCGACGTGCTCCGTGCTGGGAGAAATGCTGGGAGAAATGCTGGGAGAAATGCTGGGAGAAATGCTGATCGCCGTCCTGCTCTCTGCTCCAGAGACACATCCCGGAGCAGCCACCGTGAGCCCGGGTGTGTGGACTGGAGGAGGGACACTGCAAGTCATTACTGGTCCAAAACTCAAAGAGAAGTTCCTGGGTGTCCCCTCGGGGAGCGAGCACAGCGATGCTGCAGGGAGGTGGACACGCGGGGGATTCCCTGCGTGCCCACTGCAGGGCTGTCTGGGCTCTGACTGTTTGTACAGAGGAGCAGTGAGTGGGGGATTGGCCAGGGAATGTGACAGCCGTCATCAACACGGAATCGTAAGGAAAAGCTGGAAGAGTCTCTGGCAAATCTGCAAGCCCGGGGCAGGGCCAGCCCCTCCCTGAGATGCCGCGGTGCCTCCCTGGGCTGTGGGGTAACTGGGGTCTGAGCTGGGGCGATGGGGAGGTGCCCCTGAGCGTGGCCCGGGCTCTCAGCACCGTGCCAGGTGGAGGGCACTTCTTACCCCTACCTCAGCATCGAGCCAGAGAGACAGAGGTGCTGCTCAGCCTCCTCCAAGCACTGGGCACAGGCTGGGCCTCGGAGGGGGTGGTTGTTGGTGCTGATCGTGGGCAGGGCCCAGGCTGCAGCTCCCCGCTGGAACCTTCCTGCCAGCGCCAAAGATGGTTACAGAAAAGAGTGGCTCGTGTTAAGGATATTTTTATCCCTCCTGACACCAAAACGGCTAAGATTTAGCAAAAGGGCATGGAAGAAAATTTCTTTACATACTGCTTAAGCGAAGGACAGCTGTTTCTGTGAACTTGTTATAAAATTAAATGTCACAACCTGGTGACTCTTTGCACCCGGAGATAAAAAAGCCCCACAAACCTATTGGGAGGGAGCAGGTAAAAAGGGCTGTTTCAGCTGTGGCTGTTCTTTGCTCTTTGCAGACTCCAGCACATGGAGAAGAGGTTTGATTTTGTGGAGCGTTTAAATGAAACTGTAGCTGGGATGAAATACTCTGTTAGTTCAGGATGCCTTTCTGCTGGTACCAGGCACTGATCAGGCTCCAACCTCTGATTCAGCCCCTGGATCCTACTGCAGGGCCAGCACAAGTAGTTTATTTTGTATTACCTTACTTGATTAGTTGTGGGTGGGTGTGTGGAGGTCATGGATAGTCCTTGTCTCCTGCATGTGGTCAGAGGGGGCAGGACAGGAGCAGCCCTGGACCAGGAGTTCCCAAAGCAGCAGAGCCTGGGCACGGGCACAGGAGCACTCCATGGCTGCACTGAGGTTTTCATGGCCTTTCCTTCTCAAAGCAATCCCAGGGCATCCAGCAGAACAGCCCACCCTGGCTGTGCCTCCCTTCCTTTGTACTCCCAGGTGCCCACACTGTCCCCAGCCCGTCCCTCATGTGTGACTTGGCCATGCTCCTCTCCCAGGGCAGCATCCTGTGGATCCTGGGGCTGCTCTGTGGCAGGATTACAAAGAGGGCGTTTTTGAAACTTCTCTTGGATGTTGCACCACAGTTCCTTCTTTTTTTTTTGCCCCAATACAAAGACTGTTCCATTTCACCCGATGCCCATGGAGGTGCTGCAAGGGCCCAAACCTGTGAGCAACAACCTTCATCCTCCCAGCTGGAGCCAGAGCCAGGTTGTTGTGGATAATTCCAGCACAGACAAGTGGCTGGACCAAAGAAGAAAGCACCTGGAAGGCTGATGGAGCTCCTTGTGGGGGCAGAGCTCAGCGCTGCTGCACAGGTGAGTGCTGCCCAGTGGGATGCTGGGCTGAGCCACACGGGCCTTGGGAGTGGGATTTATACCAGGCTGAGTCAGGACTTTCCTCAGGAAGCTTTGGCTGTGCTTTGCTGAAGGATGATCAAAGGTAGCAGAAGGGCTTTGGCATTGGACAACTTGTTACAGTGATGCTAAAAATATGAGATATTTGCCCAGTTCATAAGTGCTGTGAAAATAGCTTTAATGTGGTAATTCATCATTTAAGAGTGCATCAATTAATGCAAAGTCTGCTGTATTTATAACTTGTGAACATGGTGTACCAGTGAGGAGAAGTTGATTCGTTATTTCGAGTTTGTTGTGAGGATATTTGGATGGGTTCTTTTTTCATGCTGCCTATTTTATAGGGAATACATGTGGTATTTAGACCTCCAGGTATTACACAGGTCAGATTCATAATTATGTACATCTTAAGGGCTTTTTATACACATTAAAATTTCAGTCTCCTCGCCTACAAATAAAGCTGTAGATTTATGGGTGTTCTGAAGTCACTGATGTAAGGCTTCTTATTTTGAGTGTGAGAGGGAACCACTAGTAAAAATGCAAAATAATGCTGAGATTATTAATCTCTAGAGGAAAATGCTCATTGACAAAGGACATTTTCAAATCAGACTAATGCTTTAGAACAGCAGCAGAAGTATGAACCTGGCAGAAAGAGACATAAGCATTTCTATAGCTACAGCATTTTTCAATACTAATGAAGAAAAAGAGGTTTCTCTTTATTTTTTTTAATGCTATCTAAACTGGTTCATTTGAATTAGCTCCATCCACATGTGTTTTGTTTAGATTTATCTGCATCAGATCTAATAGAACCACAATCAATGTGAGTTATGAGGCTCAGTGCTCGCATTACCGAGATTCATGTGCTGAAGTCGGCTCCTAAAATACCACAGTGAATTTACCTGGTAAATGCAGATTTCTGGGACTTGAGTGCCCTCTACTGAAACCGTCCCGGCTCCAGCCCTTTGCTGTGACACCCACAGCTTGATTGATGAGTCGCTAAATTAAATTGAAGCCTGCGATTCACAGATCCACTAGGAAGGATCCCTCCTTTCCTTCCCCCCGGTCTCATCCTGCACTCCCTTCTCCTTTTCCAACACTCTGGTTAATTCTGACTCCTGCAGCTCTGACACCGCGGATTTTCTCGTTTAAATGGCAAGTTTAGCTACTGCAAGGAGAATTTCTTTGGCCATAATCATCCGGGAGCTGTGATGGTGCTGAGGGCTGCGTTGGGCTGGGCACAGCAGAAGCGCAGGGAGAAGCTGGCTTTGCCCAGGGAGCTTGGCCCTGCTCGGTGCCTTTTCCTGGGAGAGGGATTAACTCCGTGCCAGCAGCCAGGGTGAGGTGATGCTGCCACCCACACTCCAGCAGCTCCCGCAAAAGCAAACACCAAAATCCCCGTTTGCCCCCGCAAACTCACTGCGATTTGTGTTCCATCGTGCTTGGTGTGGGGTGGCGGGAAGAGGAGAAATTTCCACTTCCTACTGGGCGTTCCCTGTGGAAGGGAGCAGCCCTGTGTTTCCCCACAGCCTGCAGTGTGTTTTTTCCGCCTGCAGCCCGGGCAGGGATTCTGTGGCTGCGATGGCTCTGCTGTCCCTGGTCCTGCCGGGGAGCAGCGAGGAGGGAAGAGCCAGGACCCTCTCATGTGTTGTGCTGCTGGGCAGGTCATCTGAAAGTGTGGAGGTTTCCCACTGAAATTTTTGTCAGGTTTAATCTCTCTAAGTGGTTCCCCTGTCGTGGTGCAGCTCTGTCCGGGGCAGTG
The DNA here is from genome assembly GCA_013398175.1 of Climacteris rufus. NCBI lineage: Eukaryota > Metazoa > Chordata > Aves > Passeriformes > Climacteridae > Climacteris > Climacteris rufus. The sequence continues at coordinate 60,591 of VZRZ01003132.1, read as the reverse complement.
GGGCGGGCAGGGCAATGTGGGGTTGCTGCAATCTGTGTGATGCTCGCAGAAGAATTGTTGCTGCACTACACTGCATATATTTGTGTTGGAACATACTGTGGTGTAATAGCTGGTTTGAAATGTATCCAGTTCTGCTGAATATATTATTGTGAAAGTCAGGGGAAGGCACGGGGAGAACGGGAGCTGCTGTCAAACGGAGAGAGCAGCGACGCCCCGCAGAAAGCGGGAGGGTGGGAAGGGGCCGGGACCGGCGCTGCACTCCCCTCCCGGGCTGGGCGGGCTGCAGGGAGCTGGGATCAGAGCCCTGCGTGGGGCCCGTGTGTCTGAGCAGATCAAAGGGCGCTGTCGCTGCTCTCTGGAGCGTTGGCATCACCCGCTGTGCAATCCCCACCCGCGGCAGCGGGAGCTGGGACCTGGTGCCGCCCTCAGCTGCCAACAGAGCTGGTGGAAGCAGGTACAGGGTTTTGTGCCAGCGTCCCCAGGCTGGCAGGAGATGGGAATTGGCTCTTCCTTCCCCCAGTGGTATTTCCATCACCAATTTCTCCCACTGCTCACTCACCAGCCGAGGCAGACGTCGGGTGTGAGACGAGGGCTGTGCTGATTCTGGGGGAGCCAGTGCACAGCCCTTTAATGGCCACAGAGGTTTGCCAGACTTCCCTGCCTGGAGCTGGTGTAACTCAGGCTAATGGGGACTCTTTGAGCCAATAACAAAGGGTGGAACCTTGTTACTATATTTAATCAGTTATGATGCAGTCTGAGGGTCCCCTCCGGGCTCACAGCCTGTCACACTCCCAGCACGGACCCACCTGGGTCCCTGCACCAGCAGCAGAACCCAGCTGCTGCCACACGGGGATGGCAGAGCTCGGAGGCCTGGCTGCTTCCCCCTGGCAGGAACGTGGGACCCTCGGGTGCCACTGGAAGGTGGGAGCCTGCGGAGGTGCTTCAGCCACCCAGCTCTGGCACTGGGACAGCTCCATCTGAGCCAGTTCTCACACGGATCCTGTGCAGCCAGGCCCTCCCTGGGCACCCTCAGCAGGGTCCCTTTGATCAGCCCCTTCCTTGGAAGTGATCTTAGTTTGAACCTGGGGATGCACTGGTGCTTTGGGAGACTGGACCAGCTGCTTCCCAACACCCCCATGGACAGAGTCACCCCAGGCAACAGGAACTGAGGGGAATGCAGAGACCTGCCCAGGCTTTTTGGGTGTGATGTGGTGGCAGTGAGCAGGGATGGAGCTGTCCTGGTGCCTGGGAGGGTGACAGATCCCACAGGGTGTGCGGAATGGAGCCACGTGCCTCTCAGCTGCTTGTCAGCCGTGTGCAGCACCAGCCAAATTTGTACAATTGCAGCGTGTCATGTGGGCTGAAAAGGGCAACAGGGAGCAAATGACTAAGTAAGACCACTTAAAATTATTGTCTTTATCACCCCCTGTGTTCATCTCTGACAGGAGAAACTGTTTTGGCCAGTTGGTTCCATCAAGGTCTCCTGTTCCTGCGCTGCAAGGTGATGTCTTTGAACTAGGCTGAGTGAAAAATACATATTTGTGTCAAACAGCCTTTGCATGTGTTTTTCATCCTCTTTCTGCAGAGGTAGGAAATAATCTTTTTTCTTTTGGGTTTTTTTCCTTTAAAAAAAAAAATCCCTCTATCTTTAGGATTGGTGGGAGAAGCCATTTGCAACTGATGGGTGTAAATTACGCCTGCTTAGTCAGACAAGAAAATTAGAGACTGCAGAATTAGCCTCTGCTCGCTATTATCTTTACATGGCACCAGTTTACAAAGAAACTTGGTATGCTCCGTGGCGTTCTGCTCAACTCTCACATGATTTGTTTGTGACCTGTCAGCCTCAACTCGTGGCCCATTGTATGGACCCGGCCAGGGCAGCTCCTTTTTCTCCTGCACAAAGGCAGAGCAGAAGGTTGGGCACCTGCCAGCCCTGGAGTGCACAGGGCTCTTTGCTCCCCACATGGCTAATTACCCATGCAAAGATTGGGAATGAGTTGTTAATACCTTTTTTTTTTTTCCCCTTCTACACATGCAAAGGGCAAGAAAAGATCACGTTATTTTGAATCCCTGTTAAAATCAGCCTTCAGTGGAATTACGCTGGGAATTAATTTGGCCAGCTGCAGCCAGTTGTTTTGCCCAATCCCTGCAAATTTCGGCCTCTTTCCAATCTGCAGCAAATTTCTCAGTTGTTCCAGCATGTTCAGAGGAAGTTTAAATGCTGGGTGGGAAGCTGTGGGTGGATCTGGCTGTACCTGTTTGTAACAAAGCCTGGCACCTGATGCACAGGGACAAGGGGGCACCTGATGTGTGGGATCCCTGCCTCTGGAAGGGCGTGGGGTCCAGAGAGAACAGCTCTCCCATGGCAGTGGGTGTTGGCCACAGGCAGGTGCTGTGAGAGCCTGAGGAATGTGAAATGTGTGGAGGCAAAAATCATGTGCCTGCAGGAGGAAAATGGCCTGACCCCACCTTTGGGCAGGGGTGTGAGAGACCAGGGGAGGAGTAGAAGGAAGAGGTGCCCCGCTCTGATGTGGCTCAGGGGTTGGGATGATCCCTGTATTTACCTGGCACCCGCATGTCCGAACTCCGTGTCCTTACCTGGAACCACCCCCAATCTCCAGGCAATTTCAGCTTAAACCCCCAGTTTCTGTAAGATTTGCGAAGTCCACTTTTCCCACTGCCCTGCCTGGATGATGAATTAGTAATTCATTAGGCCGTGTCTGATCCTGATTCTGCCCCTGCTTCCCACTGCCATGGGCTGGTCGGGTGGGCAGTGTGGCCGGGGGCAGTGTGGGAAACCACTTGCAAATATCCCTGGATTTTTAAGGCTTGTTTGTGTGGTCAAACTGCATTCAGTGAAACCACGGGGCCAGTCTGGCATGGCCACAGGCAGTCAGAGAGGGAGAACCTCTCCATCAGCCACCATCACCCATTCTTCCCTCCCAGCTCAGATCGTGGGATGTGAGTAGCCTCTGGAGCACAGATTTCCTGTGGCCTTGTTTTAAGCTGATGGGAGCCTCCTCCTAAACCAGACCATCATGCCAGGTAAATCCCTGTTATTCCCAGTTGCCAGTGTCTGGGCACCAGGTTAATTTTGGCACTTTCAGCTTAGCAAGCAATGAACATGTTCACGTTCTTTCCCATGGGAAGGAGATTGTGCAGCATGTGGGGATTTGTGGACTGAAAGGGGAGTGTGGGAGGCTTCCCATGTACATTACTATTCACAGGAAGAAAGAAGTGCTGCTTTTTATTTTTTTTTTTAAATCTGATGTTTATTTGGCATTTAAATGGTGTTAGGAAAACAGAGAAAATTAATTTCAAAAGATGGGAAACCAACTGGTTTTTAAAAATGATCTGCACTTTGGTTTTCCTGGTTCTCCCAAGTGATGGTGGGGCTGGGCACACTGCCAGGGATGGCTGCTGCCCATGGGAGACACCTTTCCCACTGGGAATCTTGGGCACCTTGGGCAGCTGCTGACATCCCCACGGAGGAGAGGCTGCAAGCTGATGTGCCTCAGGCCAGGCTGAGGGCAGCTTTTTTTGGAAACCTTTTCCAGACAGTTCCTTATGGCCATGCAGCAGATGCAGGGCTCAAAGATCTGCCAGCAGAGACTCTGGAGGTGCCTCATAAAGGACTTTTTCTTCTCATGGCTCTAAACTGGTATCTAATAAGTTCAGTTAATTTTGCTGCTGTTTCTATGTATCATTTCTGTCTGGTGCAGAAGAAGAAGAAGAATACGGTTAAGCAGCTCTTAGCACAAGCAAAACGAAGCTGATATGGCTTTATTTTACACTGTGTATGCAAAACCTCCCCTAGATTGTATCTGTGCACAGCCCTCCTTGGTGGGAGCATGACTTACATATTGAAACCTGGCGTGAAAATCCCTTGGAAAAATAACGAGCCTCTCTTCCTAGTTTATTTCCATAATTTTTCCATGGGAGGCATTTGCTTTTTTCAAATGTCAAGGAAAAGCCAGAACTGCGTCCAGTAAGCATCCAATATTTAAAGTGTTTGTACACAAAGAATCACTTTGTGTTGTTTTTTTTTACACTATAAAAGCCAAAAAAAGTGCATAATTTTGCATAACTATTTTTGTTTTATAAGCATTCCCTGGGGGAAGGGAGAGCACAGTCTTGCCAAAATTGTATGCGTTCTGCACAATTTTTAATTTTACTTTTTTATCCCCAAGGCATTTCATTGTATCCGAGGCTCTGGATATGAGACTCTGGGACTGGGGGTGTGATGCCTGCTCTGTCCATGACCTGGGGAGGCTGATTCTGGGCTGGGCTGCGTGGCTGTTTTTAATAAATGAAGGGCAAAATCACACGTAATTGATCTGCTAGCACTTATTTCTACATCACAGCTAAGGCACCAGGGGAGTCAGGTGCCTTTATGCGTTGACTGGAAGTGAATATATCTCTTTCTGGGAAAGCCATCACAATCCTCATATAATATTTCAGTGAGACACAGCCTCAAAGTGGGGGCAACCAAAACATCCCAGCTCTGCCCTCCTGGGGCTCAGCTGCTCCCTGTGGGCAGACGTGGCCTGGAGAGAGGCAATTACACAGCCTCGTGTAGCAGTTAAAAGATCAAGTACAGAGTAGTTTGACTGGAGATTAAATATAAAGATAGCCATTTATGAATTGGGAAGAGAGAAGAAAAAACCCTCCAAGTAGATTAAAGTCTTGCAGAACTGACTAATAAATCAGCGGCTGGCGGAGCGTGGCAGCCTCGTCTGCCACTCTGAAGTGACTGAGGACAAGTTTAATAACGCTTTGCACTTCAGAGACAAAATGAAGAGTGAGCAAAGAGGCAGCAGCACCCGCTGGCTGAAGGCAAGGGAAGGGGGCTCAGGAATGGGCAGGAGTCTTGGCTGGGGTGGGCAATGTGACCCCCAGTGTCACCAAAACTGCGGGAAAAACAAAAATTCTCCAACAATATCTTTTAGTGTTAGAGAATTCAGGCATTACTTTGTTCTGGCCAGGTTGTTGTTCTGACCAGGATGTGCAGTAGAAATAATTTCATCGACACATTGCTCGAGTTGTGCAGGGAAATTCATTCCATCACACATGAATTTTACTAGATTTTCCCCAAACTTTATACAGTTTAAAACCCATAGAAACACGCTGTTTCAAAGTTATTGGTCCCAAGTTGAGCATCCCCCAGTATTCAGTTTCCCATTGGATCCGAATCTCCTTGATTCTGATGTTAATTAGATTTTCATTCTTTGATTTTCTTATCAATCCTTTCTGGACCAGATGTCACCAACCATGCCAGGGTGTAGGTTTGTTGATGTTCTGTTGATGGTTGTTACCTTTCTGGGTATCTTTTGGGCTACTCCTTGTTTGTTGAGATGCTAAGCTCATCAGCTGAAACAGAATCTTTTGAAGAGAAACTCCAATTCTCCTCCCGTGGGCAGAGGCAAACAAACCTGAGTCAAGTTAGTTAAAAAAATTTTTAAAGTTGTATCATTTGCAACACCAGCGCCACCCCCTCTTCCTCCTCGACCTCTGTCCTTGCAGCTGGAAGGGGAGCAGCCAGGGGAACGCCCCATGTAGACCCATGTAGGCCCGTGTAGACCCATGTAAACCCATGTAGGCCCATGTAGATCCATGTAGACCCATGTAGACCCATGTAGACCCATGTAGGCCCATGTAGATCCATGTAGACCCATGTAGACCCGTGTAGGCCCATGTAGGCACTGAGCTTGGGCTGGGCCTCCTGGGTGAAGGAGAATAACACTGCAGGCATCTGGGATTAAGGGGAAAAACTTGGAGCTTTGCTTGCTCGTGGTCACAGCTTGATATTCGTGTTGCAGTAACGAGCAGAATGCCCAGCACTGTCACAGGCCAGGCTCCGGCTGCCCCTGCGTGGCCCTGGAGCTCGGAGCCACCACGAGGGAGGAAGGCAGTATTTTACTTGTAATACTTAGGTTTGTGAGTGCAGACTGAGGACTTGTCTAAGGCATGGACAGCCTTTTAGGGCTGGGCTTTCAAGCAAGGGTGAAGGGACAGTCCTCTCCCTGGGCAGAAGGCCAGTGCGATGCCCAACAGGCTGGTCTGTGCCAGGGACAGGCTTGGGAAGCAAACCCTGGTGGGAAATGGACCTCACAGAGCAGGTCAGAGCCCTGAGGTGAGGCAGGTCATTTACTCCAACAGCAACCTACTGCTTTTATGGGGTGTACACTTCTAACAACCAAGCCTAAGGAGCTGGGAGCCTGTGGGATTGATTGCTGGCTCAGGGAGTGAGCAGCTCTAGGTGAAGTCAAGGGTGATCAGCCTCAGCCAGACAGTCAGTTCCCAGGAGATGCTATGTGCCAAGGGTACCTCTGTCTATAAATTGCTTTGGATGTTTGAATATAGACCCCTTGTAAACTCAGACACTGCACAGGACACTTGTGTCCTCGCTTTGGCATTACACCCTCAATCACTGTCTGTTGCTCAAGGTCATAAGAAGAGCCTGTAGTGATCTAGAATTAAATCAAGTTTGTTCCACTGCTGTATTTTTGCCTCGTCTTTGCACACAGTTTTCCCAATTTTCTGAATGCTTTTCAGTCATGTCCTGTGGGGAGCTCCTGAGTCCAGCTCCGTGCTGACGCATCAGGCGCCTCCTGAGCAACATGCAGCCACAACTGGATTATTTCTGCAGGGTGCTCTTGGAATCTGCTCCAAGAGAGAGCACGGTGCTGAGAGCCTCTGGCAAGCAAAGCACTCAGGCCCCTATTAAAAACAGCAGAACAAGTTTAATCTCTGGATGGCAGGAGAAGTTTGCATCGTCAGCAGTGTTTGATCCAAGTTTTCAAGGCAAAATTGAAATCATTCTTCACCAGGCTCAACACATTGATCTTTAGAAAAGAGCACTTGTAAATAAGCTCCTTGAGAACGTGTCACCCTCTTTCTCCTCCAAAGCTGACTCCTCTGTGAGAAGGGCAATCCCTGAGGATGCTCCAAAGGCAAGAAGGAGGATAAGCAGAAATGGCTTTAGGGAATTTCTCTCTCTCATTCCTCCTCCAGCCCACCACTGCATGCACACATCACATGCTCCAGATCACAAGCCATTAATAAGGAAAAGCACCAATGCTCTCATTTCCCCTCTCCCAAGAAGGGTTGACTTACTTTCCTGAACAGTTCATCATCTCTGCTGCTTGGGCAGGACCAGCTGCAGCCCCACAGGCAGGGGACAGCTGGGCTTTTTGGTGTGTGGCAGGGTGGCTCACACCCAAAAAGCAGAGAGCTGGTTGGATTCCAGCGCAGGAGCTTTGTCCCGCAGCATCCCTGCTCTCCCTCTCTTCAGGGTCCTGATTTTCAACATCCTGCCTCAGTGAGGAATCTTTCATGCTTCCTGTAACTTGAAATAATCTCCTTGTTTGTGCTGTTCCTCGCCAGGCTCCTGGCAGTGTGCAGGTGCCTGCAGGCAGCCTCGGGGGCTCTGCCCTTCCTCCCCTATTCAGATCAAGGATTTCTTTTTTCCACCTGGCAAAGCACAGAGGCCAAGGTTCCACCTCACACTCTTTGGCAATTATTGGAAATTACAAAGCACTTAAGCAAAGTCCCATCAGCGTTTCTCCTCTGTGTAGCAGCAGTCCAAACCAACTCTGGTTCTCCAAATCCTTCTCTCTTTTTCTGTACAGCCCCAGGAAACCCAGCCCCTGGGGGTGCTGTGCTGCAAATCAGGGGGAATAGAAGGGACAAATTGTCCCAGCTTTGGGTGTGGTCCTGTGGTATCTGGATGCAGGTTCACCTTCCCCTCGGTGCTGATCCCATCCCATCCATTCTCAAGGTCACTTCAGCACAGCCTTTGGGGCAGAACAAATGATCCTCTTCCCTTGGGATGGATTGGATGTTTTTAGGAATATCCTCAGTTGGAAGGAGAAGCAGCTAATGTTAGACTTGCTCTAAGCATGAGATTTCCCTGGCAGGGTTGAATATATTTAGGGCATCTGAATGCCAGAGAATTATAAAGTGATTTTTCCCTTTTTGCTTTCTCACCAAATGAGGCACAATGATCCCTTTTAGCATTTTGCAAATTGCACTTGAGAATGGCAAAGTGTTTCCTTTTGGAAACTTAAATCTTTATTTTTGAATTAGCCTCTGGTAATCCTTGAGATGGCTCGAGGTCCAAACAGCTGGGGGAGCGTGGGGTCCCCCTGCACAGTGTAACTGGTGTAACTGGTGTAACTGGTGTAAATGTCTGTTGGAGCTGCTGCCACGAGCGTGGCCTCTTGTGGGGTGTGATGGTGCAAGACGCTGAGCACTTCAGATCTGATCTTTGAGAATCTTTGACTTCAGTAAGCTGATTCATTAGTGTCAAGTTAAGAACATGCCTAAATGATTTGCAGAACTGAACGCAGCCAGTGTGATTTTCAAATTAGATACATTTCCACGGGTCTTTTCCCTTAGATTTATTGGATTTTAAATGGGTTTGAAGGGATTCTGTGACAGTTGCTTGTGACCTACTTCAGAGCAGAGACTGGTGAGTCTATCCCGTGGCTCTGCACTGACTGACAGTGTCTCACTAAATGCAGACTCGGCCACTTGAATCTAATTTTCCTGTAAGGGAAAAAAACCCAATCAGTGTTGTGTAAATGGGGCAAATTCACAGGAAAAGCACCTTTAACAGTGGCAGGCATCAAATTCCTGTTCCATCCTGGAGGAGGAGGATGTTTCCTTCCCCTCCCTCCTCATCTTATACAGACAAATCTGCCTGACCAGGGACAGGAGCAGGGCTGCACTCACCGAGGATTTCAGTGGTGACATGTAGCATTTGATTGTGTTTTGTTCCAAAATTAATATATTCCAACTTTCCCATTGATCTGGAAGGGTTGTCTGAGGTGGATTGGGGATTGGAGGATTTTTGTGTTGGGAGAAACAACTCTATTTTTTTTTTTTTTTTTTAAACCAAGCTGTGTCTGAAAGTGAAAATGGCCAGGCTGCATTTTCAGAACATGTCTCAGCAGAAGATGCAGCGATGCCCACGTGGGAGAGGCTGTTCTGCCACAGCTATCACTGTGGCAGGGCTGGCTCTGAGCTCCCCAGTAAGGGGCAAAGGGGCTTCTCTGAGCCCCACCTCCCTGGGCTGGTGGGTGTTCTGAACCCTGTGGGTGCTGCCTGGTGCTGGGGGAGCCCCTAATTCCGTGTTGGGGCAGCTGGAGGGCACAGCAAGGGCTGCCAGGATGGGGCAAAAGGCAGAGCCTGATCAAGCTCTTGATCAAGCTCCTGATCAAGGCTTGCTCGGGGCTTGGCCAGCACCTGGAGCCTCAGTGGGTCTGCCAGGACACAGGGGCAGGAGAAGCTCTGGCTGTTCTGGAAGCTTTGCAGAGAAAGGAGCTGAGTGTAACGATCCCAGCCAAGGGAGCCGGGGAGGCGCAGGCAGGAGGTGAGAGAGAACAATGCGCTATTTGGGAATGAAATGAAGTCATCTCTAACGAGGCACTTCAGAAATAGCTTTGTCACTTTTACTCACAAAGGAAGTTATTGTGGTGAAATTACCTGATCCTCCCGTGCTGGTTTCCCACCGTGCTGTGCCTCCTGCAGAAAGGGACCGTGGAAAGCTCTGCTTTTTCCTTGGAAAGCCAACGCTGTGTGGGGGTGTGTTTGTAATCGATGGGGGCTCGTAACTAATGCCTTCGAAAAGTTTAGAAGCCAGCAACCGACTGAAGGCATTAATAACTGCTGCTTTCAAGTCAATGGGATTGATTAGCAAATTCCCTTTATTTCTGAATGATCATTGTAGAAAAGTGGGAAGCGAACCGATAGTGAGAGATGTACCTACAAGCAATAACACATGATTGCAGGCTGGGCCGCAGAGCCCGGGCTGGGGACACAACAGATCAGTCATAATTGTCAGCCAAATTGCACAGCTGGTATTGAGCTTTCAAAAATGAACCATAAGAAGAATTTCACATCGATTGTTGTTTCGTTAGAAACAATATAAGGCTGCCTTAAAGAACCGAGAACAGGCTGCAATTGATTCTCTTTCCTTTTGAGCAAATTCTAGTAGAATTTGATATTGGATATTAATGTAGGATTTATTAATGCTTTTTCTTTCTTTTTCACTTCTCTGTTGTTGTAGGAGAGATTGGGAGGCACGGGAGCCGAACTAGAACTTGGGGAAAATTGGTGCCATAGGACACAAAGTCCATTGAAACTGGATGTTTCACAAATCCCGTAGAGAAGGGTCAAAAATTAAATAAATCCAGAGTCCTATATAAAGCTTACAGGCCAGAGGCTACTGATTTCTGGCTGGTAGGCAGGGTGTGCTGCCGGCAGCTCTGCAATTCATTTCTGCTTCTCTGCCAAATATTGGGATTATTGCCAGTTCTTCCTCACTGTCCTTTAAAGACGTTGTCATTAAACCTTTTATTTGTGAAATATTAGGCCTGTATTTGCAAACAGGGAGTTCAGATGTCTAGTTCCTAAATGATCACTAGGTTTTAAGGTGAAAATGCCCTTTCTGTGATGGGACCTGTGTTTCTTAGGTGATGGTTGGAGAGTCCTCAGCAGACCAGGGCTCCTTCCCGAGGCAGATGGAGGCTTTCCCTCCCCAGTGCCAAATAATGATGTCACTGCACCCACGGGTGGGATTCAGCTTCCCTGCTTTCTTCTAAACAGATCTATTTGCTCTTCATTCCCCCGTTGCAAGATAATAAATACACAGCCCCTCACCCATGAAGGTTACACATCCATCCTTCCTCCTCGCAGCCGCAGGCGAAGCCTGTAAGATCTAATGTTGTTTAAGGTCCTTCTTACATGAAAATGAGACATAATCACCCTTCACAGGTGAGATATTCTGAGGGGATTCATTTCACATTATTCTACATTAAGCTGGCTCAGTGTTGGTTTTTTGTGCTGGCTGTGGGGAGGGGGAGGCGGGGTGGGGTCTGGCCAGGTCCCTGTGGGTGAGCCTTGCTCCCATTTTAGCCTCCTGCAAAGGCTCAGTGAGGCTGGAGAGATGAGCACAGCATCCGTGTTTGACGTAGACTAAATCAAAGCAACTTTGAAGGCATTTATGCTTTTCCTTGTAAAACACTTCCCTGCTGCCAATGGCAATATGATGTGAAAGCAGATATTATTTGTTTTCCTCTCCTGGCATCACCTGCAGGGTGATGTGGCCCTACTTGAGGGGAGACACTTGCATCTGCCTTGTGCTTACCAGAGGCTTTGTTTGGGCCAGGATGGTCATTGCTTGGTCCTTGGCAATGATTTTGGCTGTGGGTATTAAATTCCAGATCTAGAATAACGTGTGTGTTTCTGATTTCCTGAAATACCAGACGAGCTTCAGCTCAGCCCTCAGAGCAGCAGCTCCTCTGGGAGCACTGGTTTGTAGGGCCTGGTTATTCACATCCTCCTGTTAAGTGTAAAGATTTAAAACTGCCAAAATGATCGCTGGATCAAAATTACTCACAAGCATGTCAAGGCCTGAAGCTGCTGCAAGCTGGTCAGATTTACGTAGATCATATGGCTAAATAATTGGAGCTGAGCAGATTAGTGTGTTATGCCTCTGATGAAACCATCCCTGAACGTGCCACAGCCTCGTGCCAGGGCATTGTGAGAGGAGGAAAATCCGTGTTTGCTCCCAGTGACATTCAAGTGACAATGAAAGCTGAAAAATACCTGCAGCTGTTGCTTTTATAGATGTTAAAAAATAAAATATTAAAGATGTAAAGCTCTTATCAGGAGCCCAGGAAGGTAAGACCTGTCAGGAAGAAACTACAAATCTCTGTTTTTTATGCATTTGTGCAGTGTTTTTGGCTCTAGGAAGGGCTTGTGTGAGCTGGAGCAGCCCCTGTGTGGAGGGCAGGACTTGGGCCTGGCCCTGCTTGGCCATGGCAGCAGAAATGCTCCCCTCACCATCTCTGCTGCTGCAGATGTTCCCGTGGTTATCGTGGCTCTGGCATCTCCACGGATCCAGAGATGCACACGGCATCAGCACAGAAATCTATTAGCATAAATTACTGATGAATTCACCTCAAAACCCAAGCCCCAGCTCCATGATTAAAAATAGTGACAGAACTTCAAAGGGGCAATAGGCATGATTTATTTTTAAGATAATGGGGATAATTTCAAGTACCAAAGGAAGTGCTTATGCTGCTTTCCTTGGTGTTCTGCATAATCTGCTGTGTCCAGCTAAGATTAGATAACAGCCAATGCAGGATCTTTTTTCCCATCCAACATTAACTGTTTGACTTATCTTTATGCAGAGATGAGGTCGCAGAGCTTAACATGCAGGATGGTCTGGGCTCTATATCCTGCTTCCAGACAAAACTTTTGGGGGGGGTTTGTTGTTGTTTTTTCCTGCCTGTGCTGCTCATGGCTGTCCCTGTGTGAGCGTTGGGGGCTGGGAAGGTGCCTTGGCAGAGTCACAGAATGGGTTGGGCTGGAAGGCACCCTAAGGATTACCCAGTTCCAGCCCATCTGTGGCTAAAGGTTTGTGCTCATGTTCCTGTCCTGCTCAGCCCATCCCTGGGATCAGGGCTGCTAGCCAAGGGCCATCCAGCTTTATCCTTCCTGCTTGTTGTCATCCCAAACTTTTTATTAGCCCGTCCCTGGGATCAGGGCTGCTGGCCAAGGGCCATCCAGCTTTATCCTTCCTGCTTCTTGTCATCCCAAACTTTTTATTTACTCGCACTGGATGCAAACGAGCCTTCCACACAATCATCAGCAAAGCTCATTTGCAGTGTGCCAGGCGTCTTTAAAAGTCCATTTTGTTTCATCAGGCTTTTAATGCTTTGCAAATTACTCAGGCTCTAAAGGGAGTAACTCCTTCTACAAAACTGACGTGATCTGGCGTCACTTTTCCGACACGTCATTTACTTTTGTTGCTAATATGGCAATCTTTCTTACTTCAGGAGCTCCTGGAACACACTCCTGGTGCTGCTGGACTATTCCCACACCAGGAACCTCCTCCAGGCCACAGTAACTGTGCAGGTCCTGGCAGAACATTGGGACAGCGCTAATTCATTTCCCAGTTTCTCCAGCATGGGCTCCGGTGATGATGAACTGGGCTCTACCTGCGCTCTGCACTTATCCCCCACTTTCATTTTAGCCCATTTGTGTGGTAGAATTCTTCAAAATGAAGCAAAAAGAACTTTCAGGAGTCATCAAACTCCAGCTGTTGCCTAAGCTGGGGATTGTGGGTCTGAGTCCCATCTGGGTCGCCAAAAACTGTTGCCTAAAACAAGGGAAAGAAACCTTTGCAACAGTATTAGAATAGTAAGATAAAAAAGCAGGTCCTTTATTGAAAGCTTTCAAGGTGCATAATGTGGCTCCATGCACCCTTGGCATCGGATTTCTACCATTTTTAAAAGTTTAACAAATTAGCCCATCAATTGAATATGGTTCAATTAAAAGAGCAGTCCATTAGGTCATCCAGCCCCTGGGTTCTGCCCCACTGATGTCAGTCCAGGGGGCTTCTTGGCCTTATATATCTTCTCAGATTCTGGTTACAAAACCAAAATGTTCTGTCCTTGGCAGTTGGACCAAACAATATTTCAGGAATGCGTTAGAAGGTTGGCTTATGCTTCTAAAATCTAAGAGAAAGGGTACCAGGAGCTATATAACTATGCAATAATAGTCTACAGAGCTATGAATATATGAAAAATGTACAAAAAGCAAATCTTCAGGCATCACTGCCAGGAGCATTCCCTGCACCTCAGTCGAGCAGGCAGCCCAGCCTCTCCCGGAGCCAGCCCCTCCTCATCCTCCCACTCCTTCTCTTTCCTGTTGTTCGTGGCAGCAGAGGGAGGATCGATGCCTTTGGTGTCAGGGCAAGACAATGTCTGTGCGTTCTGGCCATGATATTGACAGCTCGGCTGCTTTTCTTGTGTCTTCTCCACTTCATTTGTGAAAAGTACTGCAATTATCCCCTGGTAGTCATTTCAGGAACGGCAACAACTTGAAAAGAAAGCAAAATGGGTATACCTGATTGAAAGAAAACACTTTAAATATTGAACAATTTTTTCTAAATGGTTCAATATTTTCAATTTTGTTCAATTTTCTATCTGCCCCGGCACTTAGCATCTGCACAGCCGTTTTGTATGAGCCTTAACAATGGACATTTTACATCGAGGGCATCGAGAGCAGCAAAAATGAAGAAAGGTTCATCCTCCACACCCTTTCTCACTGTTTTGCATCTCTCCTTCCATGTGCTCCCAGGCAATTACTAAACCCTTAAATCTGTCTTTCCCCCTCATCCACGCAGTTCTGCCCAGCCTAATTGTCAGTCTGTCTTTCATTAAGCCAACTGCAGACTTTTGATCTACTTCTTTGGAAGAGCTTTGTGCTCAGCATTTGAACGAACCAGTCCCCTGTTTACAAGATTTACATCAAAATAAGGTTTCTGGAAAAGAAAATGCAGCTTAGCAAAATAAAAAATTGTGCAAAGCCCCGAGAGAACGAATTCATCTGCATCTCAGCAATAATAATAATAATAAAAAATAGCATGAGACAGGCTGGCTTGGCAGTGCAGAGCTGCAGTAGGGATGGGGTGTTCTCTGTTCTCCACCTCTTGGGTGCCTGTTGAGGGCTGCACCAGGCTGGAAAGAGCTGCCCAGTCTGAGGGATTGAGGTGCTGCACCTCTGTGCCTCCTTTTTATTGGAAAATTTGCCAACCTGCTACCAACTCCTTGGGCTTTGTATTCAGATAACTCCCAAGAGCCCCGAGCTGGAGGGTGGTCCTTGGGCAGGGGGTTCCCAGCCCTGTTCTGTGCTGACACTGGGCCCTGGGGATGTGTTCAGCTCCGGAGTGGGGAGGTGTTCCCTGTGCCCTTGTTCCAGACACGCACCCTGTCACTTAGGGAAAAATCAATTTAGGAGCTGACAAAAGCTGAAGAAAAGTGCAGCAGTTAATTAATAGCCCCGTGTCTCGCACAGTTGGCTCCAACAGCAGACTCCAGTGTTGGAGCTAATTGGGAAGTCAGGCCAGATCGCATCCTACAGAACAAGTTCATGTTAATAAGCAATTTCTGTATTCAAGGGTAGTTTTTATTCAATTTCTACTACTTTATTTTGACTAGAGAGTCAAATATTCTTGAAGTATCAAAACAATCTTTGTAGCTGTGTAAGAGGAGCATGAGGATGTCATTAAAACCGAGCCCAGCTTGATCTGGATGCTGGCAAAACAACTTCAAAAGTATCCCAGTTACTCCGGGGGAAGGGAACTGTGTTGTCTCAGGATGAAAGGATCCACTGGAGAAGAATTTAAAGGCAGGCCTGGTCCCAGGAGCGGGGAAGGCTGCCTGGGGATCCTGCCTGGAACCAGCCTGAGAATCTGAGGGTAGATTTTGGAGAGCCTGGAAGTGCTGGCTGTGGTCCCTGGGCTCGCACAAACCCGAGTGTTGCCTCGGGAAGGAGGGTGGGAGCAGCAATATCCCGGGCAGAGGGTTTGGATTTGGGGTTCTCCCACATGGAGGGACCCACAGACATTTCTGGGCAGCTGGTGGGGAACAGAGGGAAATGTTTGTTCTCAGAGCCTGAAGGTTTTTGGATGCTGTAGAGTGAGGAGCATGAATGGAGAGGGAAGGAGGTGGAAGGAAAGGGGGTTGTCCTTGGGTGACAGAAAACCCAACCAGCAAGGAATTCCCTGACACTCTAACAGAGCTGGAAGCATAGAGAATGGGAAATGTCACTCTGCACATCTTTTACTCTCTCTCCATACATCCACTTCTGCTGTTGCTGCAAGCAGGATTGCCAGGAATCAGTTTAGCTCAATTTTTAATTTTTTTTGTTAAAGTAAAGTTGTGGAAATGTCATTAGTGATGAGAGACAGGGAAATCCTGGGGGAATCTATGGAGAGTCCATGTTACATCATTCAAAGCTGTGTCACTCTGGGTTTGACAGAGCAGCCAATGAGTAGAATAAAATAATTAATTTTGTATTGGGTTATGGATACTGGGATTCTCTGCATTCCTTCAGTGGGAAGGATTTGGGATTTATGCTTGGTTTTCTTCCTGGAGTGTCCCTTGGATTTAAAGAAGAGTAGATCTGTTATTTAGTGGCTTTTCTTGCCCCAGCAGAGAAGAGGAAAGTCAGACAGAATAATTCATCAGTCTCGTGGGATGAGAACTTCACTGAAAAACTGTTAAGGAATTTGGGCTTAAATTTCCTTGTCTGCCAACATCCCTGTATCCTTATAGACCCCAGCAGGTACCTCTGGGTTCTGCCTTCCACTCCAACTGCACACAAATATGTCTTTAATTTTGGGGTTGAGGCATTCAAAGCAGGTCAGGATGGAGAGTGTTATAGGTTAACACAACCTTTGTTTAGGAGGCAGTGGAGCCAAACCCCAGAGGGGCGAGAAGCCAATGCAGAATCTTCATTTCCCTCAATATTTATCTCACCACTGTAAAACCTCATTCACATCAGCCCTGAACAGTTGTGCAGTTCTGCCAGAAGGTCACCATGCAGGGAATGTGCAACACAAACTATTTCTGCATATTAACAACAAATAAAAACAAAACAAAAAGAAAACAAAAACAAAAAAAAAAATGAGATATTTTTCTTTTTGCATGCAATTTTTAAGAAGCAGGGAGCAAAGAGCCGTAAAGTTTCCTTTTATAGATGGAGGAGACAGCAGTGGAATGCGCTAAAGTGAGCGAGGAAAACCCAAGGTGACATTTAATTTCAGCGATAATAAGCAGTGGCAAAACTCCTCTTATTAAAGACCTAAGGCAAAACTGTGCAGCTTCTGAATTCTGGAGCTGAGAACCACAGGGAGCAAAGGGAGACAGGGTAAGACACCTTGAGCAGGATTCAAAGAGCCAGGCTTTAATTTTAGGGATGAAGAATTTGAGTATCTCTGCTGAGCAATGAATGAATAATGCCTGTTACAGTGGGATGAGCTGTTCTGCTCCTCAGGTTCACACAATGGGAATTCTCTGGATGAGGTGAGGCTGCTGCTGAGGCTGGGCTGGGCTGCAGCCCCTGACCCTGGAGCATCCCTGCTTCTCAGAGTGTGTGTGAACCATCAGAGGCAATTTCCAGCATGGGAAAGGCTGGGAGGGAGCTGCTGGCTGTGACTGCAGCGTTGAAGGGCTGGAGTCCTGCTCAGGTGCTGCTTTCTGGCTGCAGAGAGAGACAGGTCTTGAGGGGCCAGTCCAGCCAAATTATCTTCCAGGCTTCTGGAGACAGAATCTGCCACCTTGCATACAAAAACCTTGCAGCCTGTGGATTAGGGGAGAAGCTGGGCCAGAATTGGAGCTGACAGGTAGAAAGCATTCAGAGTGAGGTATTTTCTTTAGCAGGTGACCAGCCAGCATGTCCGTGTCCCACCTCAACCCTTTTTTGCAGAAATGCCCATTGAAACCCCAGCTGTAGGGTATGAAGAGACAGAATTTGTTTGCTTTTACAAGTTTGGGGGTGAAGCACCATAATTCCCACCTTGTGCTCTGCTCCAGTGCACAGGGGTGCAGTCACTGGGGCTGGGGGCTGCTGGTGGAGTGAGGGTTGTGTAAACCCCCTTGCTCCAAACACAGAGCTCTGGCTGCCTCGTGCTGCAATCCTCACCAGTTCCCCCTCATTCACTGTAAATTCTCCTGGCTGAGTGTTTCCAGAGGGAAGAGGGCTCCTTCGATAGGGCTCTCTGCAGGGGTTGGTTCCTGGTGGCAGCTCTGTCTGCAGATAATTGCCCGACACCTATTTTGGCAGCGCTTTCTAGAAAAGAATTAATAAAACCTAATAAGGCACTTAGTCAGTCTTGCAGCTCTGCTGGCTGTCTGCACACCCAGGGGTGATATGGCAGGATATGAAGTGTCTGCTCCTCCAAGGGCTCCCAGCAGCCAGGTGCAGTGCCAAGTCTGAGCTGCTCCTCTGGCCATGGCACTGCTGGGGCTGCTCTGGGAGCAGGGGCTGCAGGGGTGGCCCACAGCAGCGTTTGCTAGTGAGCTCCAGGTGTATTTGTTAATATAGGTGACTCCCATTGGATGGAAAATAGACCTAAAAGCCCAGTGTGGCTGCTGCATGGGGAGACATTTGCAGTTTTACCATCTCTGTTGTCCTGTCGAGTGATCCTGCGATGGTGCCAAATGCTGTGCTGAGCCTTTGGGTCATGATTCCAAATCTGGTTCACTTCTGCTTTGTCTCTGTGGTGCTCTGGTGCTGTGGGATCTCACAGGGCCCTTCAGTAGAGGCAGGAAGGCGTTGCTGACAGCCATAAGAAGTTACCTGTACAGAAATTGCCATCTCTAATGCACAAGTTGGGTGCTTGAGCACCAGACAGCTGCTCCCAGGCACTGCCTGTGGTTTCCTCCCCAGAGCTCTGTGTGCTGTGCATGGGCTGCTCAGGGAGCACAGGGAGGGAGAGGGGCCATGCACCCCCTCAGTGCCACTGGAGTGATGCTGGTTCAGCTCCATGGCTGCAGAGACACCAGGGACACTGTGGCCGTGCCCAGGAGCATTTCAGACCCGCTCTGGCAGCCCTGTGAGGCCGTGTCTGCTGTGGCAGAACCCAGCTCCCTTCTGGGGGGGCAGAAATGGATGGGGCAGCAGGGCACAACCCAAACCTTCCCAAAGTGAAGCATCTCCTTCCCTTCTCCAGCCGGCAGAGAAAGGAGATGGGCTGGCTGGACCAACAGCTCCTGCCCGGCTGCACTGCAGGAGGGGAACAGGACAGCGAGATCAAGCACTCCCAAATCCATTCCTGGACCTCTGTCTCATCCAGCTGCATCAAAGCAAGGCTGCCTGGCCCAGACCACGGGTCTGGATTTCTGATGTTAAGCTGCTTTATAGCAAGTCTGTGAAAGTAAGTAGAGGGCAGCGAGAAGGGGCATCCTGCTGACCAGCAGCTGCTGAGCCCTCAGCTGGCTGCAGAGCCAGCCCTCTCCCTGCCTGCGAGGACATGGGTATAAATAGCTGTGGAGTTGAGGGGATGAGTGGGTTATACAATGAACCTCAGTGCTCTCAGAGCCAAAAATACCTGCAGAAATGATGGGCAGTTTGAATGACATTCGCAGAACGCTGCTAATGGCAAAAAATTGCTGCCACTTTGAGCAGAGTCCCTGTCACAGAGTGACTCATCCTGTCCTGCCCGCCTGAGCCTCACACCCTGAGTTCAGTGCCAGGCCCCTGCACTGCTCTGTGCATCCCCTGCTCCCCACACGGTTCTGCTGGAGGAGGGACAGGGATCAGCACACGAAAGGGCTCCAGAGTTTCATGGCATCCTCAGCCCCGCAGCTCAGGTTTCAGGTCAATGTTATTTTCCTTTTCCATTTTGCAGAATGACAGGAGGACTGATTGTGCTCACCTTGGCGAGGCAGCGAATCCTCCCTTTGTTGCTGGATAATAAGGGACAATAATTCTCAGAGAGAGAGCAGGAGACAGAGTTTTTGTGAAATGTTCCCATTTTGTATATAAACCTGTCTCTATTTTTCAATCCTAAATGGCCCTTGAATTGAAACCCCAGTGTCTGAGCTGTCTCCATTCAGTGTGAAAGCTGCAAAGAAATGGAAACTGTCCCGAACTGCTCAGCCTCTGGAGAGGGGACGTGTTCCTCAAAGGATGTCTGTAACTATGCCTTGTTGTGAAACTGTGACGATTTTATGGTTTTAATGTTGGGACAAAGGGTATTGAGCTTGTCCTCTGGCTCCATCAGTGCCCTGTGTGGTGCTGGGCACTGTCTGTGCACCCTGTGGCACCCATGGGATCGGTGTCAGCTCCCCTGGCAGGGTCCTGGGTGCTGCCTGTGGGTGGGTGAGTGCAGCCCCTGCAGCTGGGCAGAAAACAGGCTGTTCCTCCCCTCTCTTTGCTTGGATTGCAGATCCTCTTAGCTGGTTTTTGGATATAGGGGAGCTGGGATTCCAGCACCGCTTTGGGAATGGGTTGTTAAATTATCACTGTCCTGAGGTGTGTGTAGTGTGTTCTCCTGACTCTGGCAGGGGTCACAGGGGTGGGGGCTGCCTGGCACCACAGGGCAGAGCTGTGCTAAAATCAAATGGTGAAGTCCAATGTTCCTTTCCAATGTTGACTCTGGGAGCCTTCTCCAAAAATCCGAAATCGAACGTAAGGATGGAAATTTCCATCCATCTTGCAGGGAGGGAATGCCCAATGAGAACTGCCTCCTTGAAACTCCACCCTGTGGAACTTCAATATCACGTTTATTTTCCTCTCTTTGGAGTAGTGAAATGCTCCTTTGGTTGTGCCTGTACCTCTGCCTGAGCTCCTTCAGAGAGCAAAACCAGCCCCGTGTCCCTGCCTGCTCCCAACCCTCAGATCCTCTAGACATATATTAGTAGTTGCATGACTCAATTGTATGAGTTGTTGCATTAAATTACATGGTGCTACTCAAAAAGAATGTTAATTTAGTTTTCCTACAACTGTGTTCAACTTAATTTTTAATCAGATCTGACAGCAAAAATTTAAATCAAGCGCTGCGCCTTGGCTCTGAGAGGGCCGAGTACATCATGAACGTACTAAAGTGATCAGGACAGTTTGCAACACTGATACTCACTGGATGTAGGCTGCCTGCTGTGTGGGAGGCAGAAATTATCCCTTTTCTCCCACCAGGCTTCAGGGAGGAGCAGCTGTGCTGAGCTTTCGGGTTGGGAAGGCAGAGCTGGGGCTGTTCAGGGCTCAGGCGCCGCGTCCAGACCGCGATGGACGCGGCAGCTGCAGCAGGGGCTGGTGATGCAGCCCTGGCAGCAACATAAAGCAAAAGTAGATTAGAAATCAGGCTTCAATCTTTGTCATTTTCTTTGTAATTTGAACGGTGCTGCAGGCCAGGGAGGGAGGAACCAAAAGCAATTTGCAGCCCAGAGCGAGGAGGGAACTGCGAGAGGTGGAGGCGACAGGGAGATTTCTGGGCAGTTTCAGCATCACTGAACTTCTCCGAGTGAAAGAGCATCTCCCAAACAGAGCCAGGGAGCAGCATGGTGTCTGCTCAGCACTTCCTGCTCTGCATTCAGGAGGCCGGGTCCTGGAGATAAAGAATGACTGACTAATTAGGAGGGGTTGGCTAATTAAAGCAAAAATAAACTGCTAAACCCCTAGCAAGCCAAAGGGCTGTTAATCATAGTAATATTCGGGGGGGAATTCAGGGAGCTGTCCTTAAAAATCTCGGTGGCAAGGCTACACTGCTCTTCCTTTCCTTCTTTGTTGAGATTGTGGCATTTAAAGTGTGTTAATCTGCTGAAAACACCGATGGCTGCTTGTCCAACTGTGTAGGAAGGGGCAGATATGGGCTTGTGCTCTGGGGCTCTCTCCTGGTTCCATCAGCAGGCAGGAAAGGATTTTCCCATTCTGGAAGCAGCCTGCATCACTGTGTGTCTTCTAATAGAAAAAGCAAGATCTGTATAAATTCATAATGGCTGCAGTAATCTTTCTTCTCTGTGAAAAGCTGGTATTAATCAGGAGTGTCACAAACTATGAATTTTATTGTGGTGATATTCATTATATGTGATATACAGAGGGAAAACGTGATGCAGCAAGTGCAATGAATTGCATTTGTTGCAATGACTAGAGCTAAGTGGAAATAAATTAAGCGTGATGTGTTTTAGGAGGTTCTGTGTTCTGTAGCGGGTATTAAAAAATTGTCCAAAAATGTTGATATAGAAAAGATTTCTAAGGTGTAAACAGAGCTACAAACACAGCAAAAGAAAAATAAATTCATTTTGATGCACAGAGACATATCCTCTGCTGTGAACTTAGCAGAGGGCTGCAGAAATATTTCTTCTATTCCAGAAATTTCCAGAACCAGGATAATTGCTACCTGTGGTTGCTGTGGGAACCAGAACTTTCTGATTCCAGATTTTAAAGTTTCAGCCAAACGTGCCCTGTCAGTGTGACTGCTGCCACACGAAAGGAAATTGGCCAGTTTGTGGTTAGCACAAACAGCCTGGGAAGGGAGGGTTTTGTCAGAGCAGGGTTTTTTTCCTTGGAGAACGCCTGGGGTTTGGCAGCTGGATGGAGCCAGGGCCTTTGTTCAGAGGCAGAGCTGTTTGACCCCAAATTGCCTTTTCTGTCCTGGAAGGAGGGAGAGGAGCTGGTGGCAAAGGTGGTGGAGGAGCAGATCCCTCTGGAGGAGCAGAGCCATCCCACAGCCCAGCCCCAGGGCCCCTCTGGGGTTTGCAGAGACCCCTGGTGCAGCTCAGACTCGGGGCTCCAGGGCAGAGGGAGCTTCCCAGCTCCTGGAAGCATTTTGTTTGTTATTGACTGGAAGGAAACAACCAGGATAAAAGGGCTCCCTGAACAATAATTCAGGCTTGGCACCTGGTGGTTTTCCATGTGTGCAGGTGTCACCGAAACTGCAGGGAAAACAAAAACTCCAACAGCATCTTTTAGTGTTAGAGAATCAGGCATTACTTTATTCTGGCCAGGATGTGCAATAGAAATCATTTCATCCACACATTGCCCGGGTTGTGCAGGGAAAATCATTCCATCACACATGAATTTTAGTAGTTTTTCTCCAAATCTTAGACAGTCCAAAACCCATAGAAATCCATTGGTTTGGTGTTCATTGGTCCCAAATTGCACAGTTCTTGGTATTTGGTTTCCTATTGGATCCGGATTTCTTTGCCTCTGATGTTAATTAGGTCCTCATTCCTTATTCCCTGATCAGCCTTTTCTGGACCAGGGGTCTCCAACCATGCCAGGGGGCAGCATCTGGGGTAGGTGTTTGTTCATGTTCTGTTGATGATGGTTGGTATCTTTTGGGCATCTTTTGGGCTAGTCCTTGTCTGTTGAGATGTTGAGCCCATCAGACCTCGCCCATTAAAACAGAATCTTTTGAAAAGAAACTTAAATTCCCCTCCCCTGGGAAAAGGTGAACAAACCTGACTAAAATTAGTTAAAAATATTTAAAAGTTGTATAATTTCCAACACGGGGGTTGCACTGGGCTGCAGGTGTTGGTGCCAAATGTCCACAGCCCTTCCTGACCCCCTCTGGACACAGCCCAGAGCCATCCCAAATCCACCTCTGCCTCCAGGGCCACCGCCCTGGCAGGGTTGGATTTTTAAGGGACACTTAAAAGAGTTTTAAAAGTGCACCAAGGCAGAGAGAGGGCAGGAGGATGGCAGCAGGGGAGGATGGCAGCAGCAGCAGCCAGATCTGCCAGCAATGAGAGCCTCCACAGTAAATATCACCTGAACCCAGAGCAAAGGGAGGGAGGCTCCAGCTTGGATCCATCTGAAATTTTATTGATTGTGTAAGACCCCTCAGGCAATTCCACTCATGCCTGTGAAGGAGGATTTGGGGTTGTTCCCTGGGATGCCATTGTTTCCTGGCTGGAATATTCCGTCTGATTTCTTTTGTGCAGTGCTACGAGCTGCTGGAATAATCACTTTAAAATCCGTGTTTCTAGAAGCAGCCAGAAGGATCAGAACCATTGAGCTACACCCAGTGTTCCTTGCAGCAACGTTGCATTTCTGACTTCTATAAGCACCACTCAGGGTTTGCTGTGTTGGCACATTTAGGCTGGCACTTCAGGAGACCTCAAATGTTCCTGTGTAAAAACTTACTGTGGCGAGTACAGGGTGGTTTGTGCTTCTTCATCCTCAAAGGATGTTGCTAAGTGCAGTAGGAATAGTGATTATTGTGCACAAATAGGATAAATTAGAGGGAACACTTGAAACTCCAACACAGAAAATGAATAGCATTTAAAGCAGAAGTGAAGAGGGTCCTGTGTCAGCACAGAGTGGGTCTTGATGCTCAGGAATAAATTTGGAAATAATAAATAACAAGTGTTCTGTTCTGTGTAAGCAAGGGTTAAAAAGTGCAGCACATCTATTAAATTTGGGGTTTATTGTCTGCAGAGCTTTGCTAGAGATGGTTTATAGAGACAATGAAACTAAAACCGATGGACTATTTAATATTTTTTTCCATTCTTTTGAAGTGTGTGTGTGCTGGCAAATTGCTTCACTGCAGCCAGAGGTTGCTGGTTGGGGTGCTTGGTGTTTGCACAGCTGGCACTGAGGTGTGTGTGCACAGCTGGCACTGAGGTGTGTGTGCACATCTGGCACTGAGGTGTGTGTGCACATCTGGCACTGAGGTGTGTTTGCACATCTGGCACTGAGGTGTGTGTGCACATCTGGCACTGAGGGCTGCTGTGTGCACATCTGGCACCAGGGGCTGGACTCTGTCTGGGCACAGCCTGACATTGGCTGGGCTGTGCAGCACCAGACAGCTGGAATTGCCCCTCTGAGCTGCTGGGTTAGCAACTGGTTAAGAATCCAGTTCCCACCTGTAGGGCAGTGCCTCATGGTGGATTGAACAGGGAGATTTTAGGCTTGTAAGTTCATATACAGACAATGGAAATTCCCATCAGCATTTGCATAAAGAGCAGGAGTTACTCTCCTAAAACAGCAATTTCTGTGCTCAGCCACCTGCTAGGCAAAGGGGGCTTTTACCTACTCTGAATAAATATTCTCATTTTAAAAGGAAATAAATCCATGCATTTTTATGCTTACTTATGAAAGATCTTATAGCACAATTAAAATATAGGCATTTGTATAATCTTACACAAGAAACAATGGACTGTTTGTGGAGTAAAGGAAATAACAAGCTTGCTGTTGTTGTTATTTGAGGATTCTCCTTTCCAGGGAAGGAACAAAACTTGCCCCTGCACTGGAAATGGGAAGTAAAATTTAACCCAAGACCATTGAGGCTGGAAATCAGATAAGTTGAATCAAAATGGCTTTTTCATTTTGAACATCTTTTCTGCAGAATTTTAAGAAACACAGATTTGATGTTTCCTCTAACAGTTTCGTTAAACACTTTTCTTAAAAACAGGTTTTGGGCCAAAGCAAGTGGAACCAGCTTGGGTTTGGAAATCTGGTCTGGATTTTAAACCCATGATAGTACAACTCTTTCCAAATTCCAATTAACTGGAGTTTTTTTCCTTGCATTTTTTTCTCCATAAGCCTCTATTCTCTATGCATTTTTAATAAGCTTTATCCTGGGAAAACATGAGAGCAATGACTGCAAGTGAAAAGAATAAAAGCAGCTGCTGGGTCACTCTGAAAATCTGAGGAGTGCTGGCAAGCTCGGAGGGCGAAGCAAAGCAATGAGGAAATCTGAGCTCTATTCTTATTAGAAACTATGAATGGAGATAAAACCTTTCACAAACCCTGTTTAGCTGAAAAAAAAAAGCAGAGTAACAGCAGTAGATAAACCTGTGTCGGGGCTCCAGCGTGTGCTGATAGCAGAACCAAAGGCAGAAGACCTCGGAGTCCTTTTTCTCTCCCTAAATATCACAGAGCTCTGAGTTTGGGGCTGGCTCATCCCTCCCCGAGGAGGGGACGGTGCCCTGGGTCGGTGTGAAACGCTGAACGCACAGAGGAGGAGAAATCCCTCCCCAACACAGATCGTTAAGCAGCGATACAGATGATCCTTCCAGAATGCAGCATTTGCATTTTTGTGCTACTTTAAAGCGCTCAGAGAGGCCGGGGTGCCCAGCAGGCGGGTTTGTCTGCAGTCTGTGCTCGGGGGGCTGCAGGCAGAGTCCCCGCATCCCCTTCCCTCGGGGCTGGGCATCCTTGGGCCACCGTGCCCTCGGTGGTGCCCCTTGCCAGGCCCTGGCTCTGGCTGCATTTCCAAAGCAGCCACTGCCACCAGGTCCAGACAGGCCGAGTTGTCCCAGGATGGGAGTGAGGAGCAGGGCTGCAGGGAGGGACGGGCTCTGTGAGGCTGCCCAGCGCCTGCTGCCATGTGTTCCTTCCCACCTGTTTGTGTTTTGCAAATACCGAGCAATAATATTTAGTTGTTTAAATTAAACACGCTCCTGATTTGAGACTAATCACTTGTAGTGGGTGGCTGGAGCCTCCAGAGCTGGTTCTGGGTGTTTGCTGTTCCCAGGCACTGGCATGAGCCTTCCCTTACCTGAAATTACACAATTCCAGAGGTTTCCCTTGAACTGTGTCTGCTGTTTGCTGCTGCTCCCTTTTCATGCCTGCTGTCCTGAGGGCACCTCTGGTTAAATGTGGGGCTGGAGCTGGCACCCCATGGTCAGCTGGGGGGTGCTGGAGCTGCCAGGGTCCCATGGATGGGGCAGGATGCTTCTGCAGCAGGAGCAGGTGAGTCCCACTGCCCTCCTCAGTGGTCCCACGGCTTCCCCAGCAGCAGGCACAGGAGCAGCCTCGCTGGGAAAGCTGCAGAGCAGCCCTGTCCCCGTCAGAACTAATCAGCATCAGGCGAGCTAATGGGGAACACAAAACCTATTTAAAAGCTACATTTACCACTTGGCTGATTCCATTACGTCGTGTAATAACCAGGTGTCACATTTCCTCTCCAAATGCCGATTGGAATGCTCTCCTGGCCTGCTGGGCTCGGCGGTGTGATGGGGTCCTCCTGCTGTCCTTCTGCCCCATGGGATCCAGGAGGGGCAGGAGGAGAGGGGATCCAGGGGGTTGCATGGATCAGAATAGAAAAGTGTGTGCTTGAACAGCTGCTCCAGAGATGGGGATGGAATTGCAGCTGATCTGGATATGATGCTGCCAGACCCGAGTCCCTGCATCCCAGGGACACGGAGCTGCTGGGGGATGTCCTGAATTCTCTCAGGTTTCCCAGGCTTTCCCTGGACCTGATCCCCATGTGCCAATGGCCTCAGCTCCCCACAGCAAAGGCTTTCCAGCTGCTGGCTCTTGGAAGGAGCAGCCCCTCCTCGGTTATTTCTGAGATTTAAGGGCTGAGTATATTGGATTTTAACTGAATTATGCATGATCTCTTTGGGAGCAGGAATGGGCTTAAACTATCTGTGCTTGCCTTCCCTCCACTGTGACAGCCAAACTGTGGCTTTCTGCCCACTCTGTCAACCCACAGGGACAGGGACACAGCAGCCAAGGCCACCCCAAGGGCTGTGTGGGGTTGGCTTAGTGCCTCCCTGTGCAGTGCTGCCCTTCCCATCAGAGCCCCAGGACCCTGTGTGTCTGGAATCACCTGGAAAAAACTCCTATTTTGCAGTAATTCTTGTTTCAGAGCAGATATTTTTGCAAGGATTCAGGTGCTTAGTGAAAAGTAAATATCACCGGTGCTGCTCACCTGGCTTCCCACTGGGGCTGTGTCAGGAGCGACTTCACACAGCCCAAAACCAAACCACACAAGGTATAGACGCCAAACAAGTTCTGCTGTGGGATTGGAATAGGTCTTGTAGTGCTAAAGTGAGATTTTTAAGTCGTAGGCAGTGCTTCCAGTGTGCTGGATTTCTCCCAAAGTGAGAACAATGTTTTTTTAGCAAATAAAATGCTGTGCACATAACACCTTGAGCTTCATCTCTTCCCTGTACTTATAAAGCTGGAATTCCTTCCTTAGCTTTTGCTTTTCTTCTGTTTTCCTTCCCCTTTGGGGCCTGAAATCTCACAGATCTCTACTTGTATCAGTAAGTGTATCCAGAATTAGAAGAAAACCTTATCTTCAAGCCTTGCTGATACTTTCTGTTCTTGGTACACAAGTGCCAGAAAAAAGCCCATGGGTTTGCAGCTTGCACTCGAGCTGTCTTAGAGGGATCTGAAGTTCCTGGGAGTTCTGAAGCTCCTTTTTAGGTGTCTTGAGTCAGGCATCAAAGATCAGTTGTCATTTTTACTCTCGTTTGTGTTCGTGCTGTGGTATGTGTTACCCGTCATGGCTTTATCTGTAGCTACAGTTTTATAGAACAAGATTAAGGATGTAATTGCTTTCTTTGATTCTTAACGAGATCAAACAGAATGACAGAAACACCAGTAAAAGATTTGGTAAACTGCTCAGCTATGGGAGCAGATGTGTGTACCTGCCTCTGTCATGGAAACTGCAGGAAAAACAAAAACTTTCCAACAACATCTTTTAGTGTTAGAGAATTCAGGCATCACTTTATTCTGGCCAGGATGTGCAATAGAAATCATCTCATCCACACATTGCCCGGGTTGTGCAGGGAAATTCATTCCATCACACATGAATTTTAGTAGACTTCCCCCAAACTTTATACAGTTTAAAACCCATAGAAATCCATTGGTTCCGTGTTCAATTGTCCCAAGTTGCACAGTTCTTAGTATTTTACTTAGTATTTCTTTGCCTCTGATGTTAATTAGGTCCTCATTCCTTGATTCCCTGATCAGCCTTTTCTGGACCAGGGGGTAGATGTTTGTTGATGTTCATTGATGTTCTGTTGATGGTTGTTATCTTTCTGGGTATTTTTTGGGCTGCTCCTTGTTTGTTGAGATGTTCAGCTCATCATCTGAAACAGAATGTTTTGAAGAGAAACTTCAATTCCCCTCCCCTGGGCCGAGGCAAACAAACCTGACTCAAGTTAGTTTAAAGATTTTTAAAGTTGTATCATTTGCAACACGGATACACGAGTTTGGTCAGAGCAGGGTTTCTCTCCCAAGTGCTTTTGGTGGGTCAGAGGCTGCCTGGGCACAGAAATGTTGGGACAATGGCTCAGCACAGCTCAGGGGGATGATCTCCAGGGGTGGCCTCTTTTGGGGACCACCAGGTGAGGCACAATTGTGTTCCCACCACCCATCCGTGCTGTGCTGAGGTGCTCTGGGTGCCTGGGGCTGGCTGTGATGGGACCATTTACCCCCTGCCCCCAAGCAGCTTATCTGCTGTTTTGTTTTACCAATGCATAAATTAGGAGCAGCATCTCCCCCCAACAGTTCAGTCATCACGAGTCATCCTGGCACCACAGGATTGATTTTCAGCTGACAGGAAACACCTTTGCTGGGAAAGCAGGATAAGCTCAAATTTGTGACTGACAGACAATGGCATTTTACAACTATAAAAGACACACTGTAGCTTCCAAAAAGCAGAAATCTTTTATGGATTCTGTGTAAAGGGCTCTCCCCAGAAGTTGAGACGTCAACTTTTGTGGTTAGTCTTCTAGAAGTTCAGTGTAAGGAAGCTTCTGTACACTATTAATTCCTTGGTAAGTTACATTGGCTCCTAATCCACACTGTTTCTTCACTAGCTGTAGTATAGGTACCTTGGTCATGCACTGTAACCTAGTGGTAGTTCCTTGTTGTTTATCCTGTGTAGTAAGTGGTGTATTTTATCTGTTTTTCTTGGGTCTGTTCAATAAATAATTCATGTTGTAATAGATCCAACTGGCCATTATTAAAGAACTAGAGAGATAAAGTGGTTTTGGGGTGCAGGCCACCTCAACAGAGCTACTGCCAGAAATCTGAGAGAGGCAGAGCCTGTCTAAATTTTCACTCTCATTCATAACAACGGGTCAGGATGGACAAAGAATGAAGTTTAGCATTTGGGGTTTTAGAAAAAATCTGTTTGGGAACTCTTAAGATTGCTTTGTGGTGTGTGCTGTTGTGAGTTCAACGTGAAGGTGCTGACAAATAGTGTTAAAATCCTGGATGAATGCAACAAAAGTATCATATTTGGTGCACCCTAAACACAGCTATTCAAATAAACAGAAGAGGAGGAGTGTGACAAATGGATGTAGAAGGGAGAGTTCTGGGTGCAGGTGCAGAAATAAGGAGAAGGGAAGTCACAGGATTTTGTTTTCCTCTTTGAATTATCCTTTGCTCCTCTGAGATATGGGAGTGATAAGTCTTTGAGAAAGAAAAACCTTCCTCTCAGTGACCTTATGGATTTAAGATCTATTTCTAAACCAAATTTTCATAAAAAACCTGCCACACACAATCTCCAGATTAAACCTCATTTTATTTTCAGACAGACATGACCTTTCCTAGCTTTGGATATTAAATATCACAAAACCTGCTGCAATTTAAGCTGAGGATTTTACATTCAAATAAATGTAACTTAAAAGCAAAAGTAACTTCTCTGCAGAACACAGGGGAACACAGGGCCAGGAGGGAGGGAATGATTCCCCTTGTCCTGAGGAGGCCCCCACAGCCCGTGCCCTGTGGTGGGCTCTGCACCCCTCACCCAGCCCAGGCTGGCTCCTGGGGCAGTCTCCTGAGTTCTTAGCTTGAAAAATGCAGTTTGCTCTGCTGTCAGCCACTATGAACAGTGTTGGGAAAAGGAGAGGGCATCCAGGGGATCCTTCCCAATGAGTGGTCAGTGCTGCTGGTGATGCCTTAGGATTTTAGCCTTCATATTTTTCATATATTTGTAGTCCTGTAGCCTTTTATTGTATAACTCTAAACTCCATATAGAGCCTTAGCTATTATTTTTCCTACTCCTGTTGGACAAAACACATCCCTGAGCTCTTGCTCTCAGCCTGGGAACCAAGGGCATCTCACTGTCTCAGGGCTCATGAAGTATAAACAAAAGTGAGCTGGGGGGGCCAAACCTGGGGTGCAAATGACTTCATTACCTGGACCTCTAATTGGAAGATTGGGGTCAATATGCAAATCTGCCACACTTATAAAAGTGTGAAAGTCCAGTGTCACATGTCCATTCTGGGTGTGCCTCTTGTGGGCTGTGCTTGCCCCAATCCTTCAATAAACCTTCAATAAACCACAACTGCTTTTATTCCCTTAATTTGTTGGCTTCTCACTTTAGGTGTCCCAAAAAGGCATCACTGGGATGACCAGTGCCATCACAGTGGCATCAGGGCAGGGCCTGGATGGACAGGCAGCCACTGGTGATGGGCTTTGCAAAGAGGGAAGAGAAAACAACAGCTGGTGTGAGCACACTGCTTTTGCTGTGCTCATCTTCACCAAAAGCTGCATCATTATAGGGAGAATATGCACTGACACCAGCAGATCCCATCTCTCTCTCTGCTGGAGAACGTGTTCTCAGTTGCAAACCAAAGTTTGGCTAATTTGCAAGAACTTTAAACTCCAGCAGGGTTTTTCCATCCTTCCCTTTCAGCTGGAAGCGCTGCTCAGGTAACAAATGCTTTGCGACAACAAATCAATGTTGTTCTGTGTAACAGAATTAACTCGATTTGCTCAGCTCCAGCTTCCCTCTTTGGTCACTGTCAGTGACTGAGCTGCCACGGGAGAAATGAGGGGTCTGAGCTCCTCAGCACGTGCTGAACTGAACGTGAATCATCATCAGAAGGCAGGTAAAGCCTCCAGAGGAAAGGGCAGTGTGGATGGACGTGAATGTTAAACAAAAAAAACAGTGCTGGATGAAGCTTTGATGAAGTAAATAATCTTGGTTTGAGCTGGGAGGGCGATTCTGGAAGCTTTCCCACGGCTTTGCTCTGTTACTCGGGTTTTTTTGGTCTTGCACTCGAAATTTCATGAGGATTAAATGGCTCCTCTGTTTTCCAGTATTCCTGCTTCAATAGCTGGATCCTAAATATCTCTCCAAAGAGGAGCTGATGCACTCGTGCTTTAGGTGCAGAGTTACAACATCCCCAGAAAAAAGAGGTGGAAAGAAATCACAGCTGTGGACAGAGCTGAGGACAGAGGGCTCAGGGCAGGAACACACTGTGTGTGTGGTGCTGCTGTGGTTTTCTGGTGTGGGGTAAAGGCAGCTCAGAGCAAGGGCTGTGCAGGGCTGAGGCCAAGGGCAGGGACTGGCTGAGGGGTGGCAAAGTTGGGGCACTGCTCCAGCTGCAGGGAGCAGCAGGAGGGAGGGAGATGAAACATTGAAAAGAGGATGTGGAGCATCAAATGGAATATTTGCACCCGGGTGGCTCCATGCTGTGCTATGTGCAGGTGGAGAGCAGCAGCCAGGCCCTGGCAGGATGTGTTGGAGGATGAAGGTGGGAGGGAGGAGGGCCCTTGGTGCACCCACACCCCTGCAAGTTCCTGGCACTGCTGCAGAGCCCAGAGGGACTGCACTCCCTGGATCCTTCAGACCATGTGCCCATTTATCCAGCCCTAAATCAGAGCCTCTGTCTGGGATTTGCCACGGTGCCACTCCCCCCTGCCCCATCCCACCCATGAAGCCGCTCTTCTCCCCGACACACCTCCCTTCTTCCCAGCCTGCAAATCCGATTTACTCGAGTCATTCCAGCAGAAATAGTGGTTTCTGTTTGAAATCCACAGGCCCCACCACTGCTCCCCGAGGCCCTGTAACCAGCTCCCCTGCCCACCTCCCTACTGCCACAGCTGTGGGGACAAGGTCTGAGTGGGCCAAAACACCCCAAAAGTCCGGGAGAACCCCGAATTTCCCGACACATCTATTCAGGCCACATAGGCGAGTTGCCATGGAGATGTGCAGAGCACGGCAAGATGCTCCAGCGATGGAGTCTCACAGCCAGAGGCATCTGTTAATCTTATTTTTATCAATTTTTAAAGAGGGTAAGATGGTGGGATCTCCCCCACCTTCCCTTCGTCCCTCTCAAAGCTTGGCATTTGCACTTATTGGGAGCAGGGGCTGCGGCAACTTTGAAAATGAACCTTAACGAACATGAAGCACCAGAGTGGGGAACGTGTGCTCTGAGGGGTGGAATTTAGTAGCAGGGAGCTGCCACCTTTGACATACAGCTCCAGCTTTAATGAGGGGCAGACTGACAGCCCAGGATAGGTAAAAGGAATTTGTGCCTCTGCCTTTGCCTCGGGGGGTCATGGCTAAGCTGGGGCCCGTGGCCAGGTCAGGAGGAGGAAATGGAGTTTTTATTTATAAAACTCTGAGTCAGTGTCCCTCTGCAAGCGGATCTTTTAATTAGATTTTCGTTCTCCTCCTTCTGGGTGTGCCATGTTCCAAGGGGGACAGATTGGTGGGTCCTGGCTGGAGCATCCCAGGCTGTGCAGAAAGGGGGACACGAGCACCCCACAGCTCCTCCTGCTCTGCCACTGAGGAGGCAAAGGGCAGGTTGGAGCCTGGCCATGGTCCTGCTGCAGTGCTGAGCTCCAGGAACCCTGGGCTGGGACGGCTGTTGGTGTGGAAGCACACAGGGATGTCCTGCCAGAGCGTGCCTGTTGTTTAGTGAGGGTGGCGTGTCCTCAGCAGAGGCTCTGAACACACAGCAGCGTTTGGAGTCCTCACACAACAGCCTCTGCAGGAGGATATAAATGCTGAGTAGCAGCAGCATTCTAAGAAAGAAACAATTATTTAATACAAAGCGAATATCTGTGTTTTCCCTCATTTTCCACATGATTTTGTTTAGCTAAGTGCCATCAAGTCTCAACAATGGGAACATTTCCACTTCAGCTCTGACAAAAGCCAGCCTGTCTCTCGCAGTAAATCACATCCCTCCACTGAGGCTGTTCGAAGTCACTGTAAAAATCACACAAAGCACCACACAGGGCGTGAGCCAAAAACAGCAGGGAGAGGGGGGAATAGTGGTTTCTATGGCCCAAAGTGCACTTTCCAAAGAGATTCCCGAGAAGAACAGCCTGGAATGCCTTGCTGCGACCCAGACAGCGCTGATGTGGTGATGTTACTGCTCATACAGTGTCCAGATTTTCAGCATCGTGGTGGTGCTTGAGGACACTGATGAGGCTCCAGCGTCTTAAACTCTGCAACCATGCAATGAAAGGCTGGTCTCCTGGGAAAGCCCAAATCCTGACCTTGAGCTGAGCAGGTTGGCTCCGAGCCCGGGAGGAGAGTGGGCAGCGCTGATGGGATGGGTGCTGATACCATGGGAGGTGACATTACCAAACCACGCAGTGATGCTTCGGTAATTAGCACAAGCTGAA
The DNA here is from genome assembly GCA_013398175.1 of Climacteris rufus. Classification (NCBI taxonomy): domain Eukaryota; kingdom Metazoa; phylum Chordata; class Aves; order Passeriformes; family Climacteridae; genus Climacteris; species Climacteris rufus. Next base: position 27,177 of record VZRZ01003132.1, on the reverse strand, counting down.
CCCTAATGAGTGTTCACCGGAATAAAACAACCTGGGGTGAGATCACGGGGCTGGGAAGGTGACTCTGGGCCATGCCCATGCCTGTGCTGTGCCTGCTCTGCTCCTGCCCGCCCCATACTCCCTCTGGCCCCACCAGCAGCAGTGACACAGGTATTTCTATGTCCTTGCACTCAGCTGTGTGCAGAATTGTCTCTGGAAGCCAACAGGATTCACTCTGGAGCACATAACACAGAATTATGAGAGTCGTTTCCCCGAGTATTATCTAATCTTGGAGTTAAACTGAGCTCTGTGCTGATGTGGACACGTTTTCTACATGAGTAATCTGCAAAGAAGATGCTCTACATAAATGCCACCTGATTTTGCTAGGATTTAATCCCCTTTGTTTATTGCGCTGTTGTACCTGTTTACTATTTTCAATTTCTCTTCTGGCATTTTTCCTCACAGCACCTGCGGCGTTTGATCCTGCATGGGGACCTCTGGATGAGGACAGCACAGCACCTCCGTGTCATTCCCTGCTTTGATGTGAAAGTAAGAGAGGGAACACGGAGAAAACAGATGCCAAAATAACTGCACATTCTAAAAATAGTGCCACAGCTCCTCGCAGCGCTGGCAGCGAGCACTCTGGGGGCAGCCACCAGCCCTGCCCTGCCCGGAGCAGTGCAGCAGTGCCAGCATGGGCTCTCTGTGCCCACCTATGTGTGCCCCTGGTCCCAGGCCGGGTGAGCAGCTCCCCGGGCTTGGGCTGTGCTGCAGCATCCCCAGCGCTGCCTGGACAGAGCTCGCTCGCTGCTGGTCCCGCACAGAGCTTGGCTGGGGGTGCGTGGCTTCCCAGGGGCTGTCCAGGCTGTCCCACCACAGCCCCGGGCTGGCCAGCGGGAATTGTGGCCTTGGAGAGGTCGGGGGGCTCCTCTGGCCGCCCCTCACCCTGAGGAGAGCACTGCGGTTCTCCCCCGGCCGGCAGCAGCTCGGCGCTGCCTGTCCGCAGTTTATCACACATAATTATGCCAATTAGCCCCCACAGGCGGCTCCAGCTTCAGGCAGGCTTTACGACCTGGCAGTGAATCTCTGCTGGGCACAGGAGCTGAGCCCTTTCCCTCAGATTATTGCGGGCTAATGAGCCTGGTGAGACGTTGCACTTTAGCACCCAGCTGGACAGAGTTTGGGTACGAACGCCTGGGTTTGGGGCTGGTTAGGTGCCCTGCTTTGCAGGACCGGTATCAATCCTCATTCACATCCAAGTCCCTTTCACACATGCTCCGGTGAAGTGGAATTTTGTGCAGAATGAGGTGTTATTAACCCGAGTCTGCACTTCCCAGTCAGGAAGGAGCCGTGCCACTGAAACCATTCCTCACCAGTGAACCCTGGTAAGCAGCGATTAGCAGAGCTTCCAGTGCAGGGAAATGCAAACCCGTGACCTTTCCAGCTCTCAGCCGCAGTGGCTTTTAAGATGTATTTTCTATTTCTCTTCCCAGAATTCCCAGAAAACTGATTTTTACAGCTCTTCTCGTCAGCTGGTTGCTTTTCCACTCCTCTATCTCTGTTTGCTTCTCTCTCTCTTGCTCACAGCTATTCTGGGACCAGCCTGGGGACTGAGTTAGAGCGAGGGCAGTGGGGAGAGGAGCAGGGAGAATGGACACCCTGAAGCTCAGGGATGGGGTGTCCTTGGCAGAGGTCACATCCCCACCTGCCCAGCTGTGATTCCTGGCAGGGTGGTGGCTCCTGCCAGGGGAGCAGGACAGACAGACAGACAGATGTGCCAAAACAGGCAGCCCAAATGGCAAAGCTTTTTGGGAACCATTGAGATCTGTGATGGGAACAGCCAAACACGTGGCTGTCTGTGCAAATACAGAACTGGCCCCAGTGCTCCCCACAGGCTGTTTCATGGGGGGTTGATCATTCTGAGCTGACCTGAGCTGTGCTTTTCACACAGTAAATTCCCAGCAGAGCTGGCTGAGGGAAGCGGTGTCAGCTCAGGTACCAGAGCTTTTTCTTGGGGAGAAGCTCTTACATCAGAGCAAAGAGCTAACAGCTGTAATTATTAGCTTTTAAAATTCTCAAACTTTGAAATGAAAAGAAACTTTCAACATAAAGCAGAAACCTCTGTTGTAGGTATTGACACAGTCCTCACCCGCGTGCGTTGTCATAAACAAGGACATGATAATTAGATATTTTTAACAGACAAAATTATTTTATTTGCTTCCCTGCCAGTTTCCATGAGCCCATCAGTCATCCCCTGCATAGACAAGATTTCTTATGTTCCCTGACAGGATAAATTATATGGTTCTCATCCAGCAAATCAGCTTTACTGCGCAACATTATCTCTGGCAAAGCGATGGCTGAGAAAATCATAAATTCTGTCCAGGTTTATTAGATCTGTCTTTTACACACATATTTATTTTATCCCAAGCCGAGGTGCATTTTTTTCCATAATTATTAGTGACATTAATAAGAGTGGAGAGCATGTAGCTTTTGGTAAGACAAATTCAGGGCAGTGATGCTCAGGTGATGATGGACTTTGATCAGAGGGTCAAATGAGGTCTGACCATGACACAGCCTGGGAGATGGTTGAGGCTTTCCAGAATCAGAGCTGAGTGTTTTAAAAAATCTAAATTATTGGAATGACTTAATAATTACTGGCTTTCACGTTTCCCCTGGTGAACTTCCTGACAGAACACCGAAGATGGGCAGTGGGGCAGGAGGAGAATTTCTCCCTGCCATCCTCTTACTTATCAGAGAAACTGGTGAATGCCAGCACTGATCACCTGAGACTACCACAATAAATGCAGGCATGATGGGATGGGATGGGATGGGATGGGATGGGATGGGATGGGATGGGATGCGATGGGATGCGATGGGATGGGATGGGATGGGATGCGATGGGATGGGATGCGATGGGATGGCATGGGATGGGATGGGATGCGATGGGATGCGATGGGATGGGATGGGATGGGATGGGATGGGATGGGATGCGATGGGACACTGCAGAGCTGTAAATGTCACTGTGAGTCGAGGACCTGCTGTAATGTGAAGAACGAATTTGAAAACTAAATTGAGGAGGAAATCAGGAGCACAGTTGGGATTTAGCAGTGATGACCCTCATCACAAGCCCAGCCATAGGGGGACTGGGCTCTCCCCACATTCCTTCAGAGCTGGTTTGAAGCCAGGTGAGTCAGAAATTGCTGGGCCCTGGGTGGCTGAAGCCACTGTGGGGCAGGGACACTGCCCAGCACCGTGTGCCCCTCAGAGGAGCCATCTCCTGCCACCACCGCCTGCTCTGGCAAAGCAAACGGGAATTTCCAGGGGTGATGTGGCCCTTGCATGAAGAAACCACTGCTGAATTTATGGGCTGAGCGAGCAGCTGGGTGCCAGGGACTGAGGCATTTTTCACATCACTTGTGTATAATATGCTCGGTGTAATTTCGCCTCCTTTTATTCTCCCGGGCTCATCAAAAGCGCTGAGAAATGAGGCTGGAAATGTGGGCTGGGGTGAGTGAGGCTGAGTTATTGTGGAAGTTATTGATTGAAGAGTGGAAGCAATAGTATTAGAGCCTGGATCTCGTTTTATTCTGATAGTGAGAGGAAACAATATTTTCTTAAACTATGAGTCAATAAATAATTGTTTGTGACTTTTTTCCCCTTTTCTGATGATGGTTTCATGCAGCTCTGAGGTATTTTTGGAAGGAGCGCAGCTTTCTTGGCTTGTGGAGCAGTGAAATCTTTCAGCTCATCAGGCTGGTTAAAACGAAAAGGAAGAGCCTGGGTGCTTAAAAGAAAATCAAATCTCTTATCAGCCACAGAGGACAGGAGTGAGGGGAACCACAGGCAAAGGTTGGACCCCACCACTACTGCTTCTGGTGTCCTCACCCAGTTTCTGCCAGGGCTATATTGAGGTGTGCTCTCCACCCTCAGAAATACCAGAGGAACATCCAAACCAGTATTTAAAAGCTCAGCAATTTGTAAGGTGTAGTTTATCCAGCAAATTAAAGTTTTCCTCCACAGAGATTTCTATGAAGGAACGGATAATTTACTCCTTTGTTCAGTCACATTAAGCTGATGAGTAAAGAGCAGGAGCAGACTGCAGGGTTTTCATTTTATTCAGTGCTTGCCATTCCGGGCTGGGTTCTGGGAGTGGCAGCCCGGGACCCACGGGGCTGTTTGTCTGCCATGGCTGCTCTCCTGGCACTTTTAAGGAAACCCTGCTTCTTCCAGTAAAGGGAGCTTAATTTCGTAATTAAATTAAACTTTTACTTTGAGCCAAAGATTTGCTTTTCAAGAATGTAACTCAGAAAAGCGCTGAATTCTCTTATTTCATCAACTGCCCCAAAGTGAACAGAGGAGCCATTTACTGCGATTAAATTAATCACCGAGCAGAAATTTGCGTGTAATCGGCTGCCGCCAGAGCAGTCACTAATGACTTTAAGCATTGTACTCTCAGGGTCAGCAATTCCTCACCCCTTCGGGCTGGGATGAAGGGGCTGTCAGGCTCCTTGCGGCGAAATCTCTCTCGTTAAATGAGAGAGGGGTGTTGGAGGGTGTCAGGGTTAGGTTGGGAGAGTTTAGCAGGGAGGAGTCGGGGATGTGCTGCACGGAGGGATGAAGGGCACGGGGGGATGAAGGGCACAGGGGGATGAAGGGCATGGAGGGATGAAGGACACAGAGGGATGAAGGGCAGGGAGGGATGAAGGACACGGAGGGATGAAGGACACGGGGGGATGAAGGGCACGGGGGGATGAAGGGCACGGAGGGGAGCCTGGCCATGCTGAGGCGTGTGAGGGAAGCAGGATGGGACATGCAGGACCACAGCAGCTCCCCACAGGGCTGGGATGGATCCCCCAAACTGTTCATTGCAGCCTCTCCCGCGGCTCCAGNGAGGGATGAAGGGCACAGGGGGATGAAGGGCACAGGGGGATGAAGGACACGGGGGGATGAAGGGCACGGGGGGATGAAGGGCACGGAGGGGAGCCTGGCCATGCTGAGGCGTGTGAGGGAAGCAGGATGGGACATGCAGGACCACAGCAGCTCCCCACAGGGCTGGGATGGATCCCCCAAACTGTTCATTGCAGCCTCTCCCGCGGCTCCAGCGGGTGCTGTTAACATGAGCCACGCAGAGACCTGTCAGCTGCTTTCAAGGAATAATGTTCTTTTGCTTCTTCTAAGTGGCATTGTGGGAGATAAAACTGTTTCTCAGAAACAGGCACAAGATCCGAACTGACACTCCCTGAGAACATGAATTCCGTGGCTAATTTCCCAGAGCGCAGGTTGGGCTGAAGAGTCAGGGAATGATCCTAACGCAGCTCCCGGGTGTTCATGAAGCTCCAGCTTCGGTTGTTTTGCTCTTGCCGTGTTCTGACTGCAGAAAGCTTCAGCCTTGGCGGCCCAGCGTGGCAGCCCGAGGGACTGGAGTGGCTGTTTGGGAACGCAGGGAACCCGCAGACTGCTTTGGTTTTGTGGCACTTTATGTTGTCTGGTCATTGACCAAGATCATGGAAATTTTTGGGGCAGAGGAAGCAGAGGTGGCTCTGCTCTGCTCCCTCAGAGCTCTGATGCCTCGGCTGGGTTCACAGGGAGGTGCTGGAGGGGTGATCACCTCACAGCCAGCCTGCGAGGCACAGAAATAATGTCATTGAGTCTCTCGTTATCCATTTACATGATTGACAATAAAAATAATTGTTTAAAAGCAAGTAACCAATCATTAAATCTCTGGATACCGGTAGTGAAGAATTAACTCGGCATTAATGGGAACGCGATGTGCTATTAATGCGGGTAGAGAAGTAAGAAATAAGCCACTAAATAAAGAATGAGAGATGGGTGTAGAGGCTGTGCTGCAAGGAAACAGCTGGATATCGAGGCATTTGAAACAGGGAAATCCTTCAGAGCAATTGAAAGAAATTCGGCGCAAAGGTGTTTCCCAGAGCCCCAAAAGCCTAAGTTTGGTGATTTCAGACACATTCCTGTGTAGGTTCTCTTTGTCCTGGCTGAACCCATAACTCAAGTGAAAGCGAATTGGCTGGAGGAGAAATTGCTTCTGGACCCGGGCATTTGCACCGTGGAAACTGCCGGCAGAGCGGGAGCAGCTCGCTGCTTTGTCAGGCAAATAATCCTCTATTTCCATCCTAATGAAATGCTCACCTCGATTCCTCCCTGAAGCCGTCACATCATCATGTTCTCTCATTGTGCTGGCGCACAATCACACTTTCAAAGGGCTTGGATGAAGCCGATGGGAGCTGCACGGGGGATGTTTTTCTCCCCAACAATAGGCGTTGTTAAGGCTTTTGTGCGCAGCTCCTGAACACCGAGCGGGTAATCTCCGTCAAGGGAAAGGGAAAATCCATAAAGGCCATTCCAGCCCCACAGATTGCAAGCGCTTCGCTCCCCGAGGGGTGCAGAGGAAATGCTGGTCCCCGGTGCTATCCAGGGTCCCGCAGCGGGACGAGGATGCTCAGGGAGGGGATGCTGGGGAAGGAGAGGGCTCGGGGAGAAGGAAGCTCGCTGTCAGTCAGGGGTGGCAATGGCAGAAGCGAGCAGGGAAGTGGTTTAAAGGATCTGCTCTTCCTCTGAGCAATAATCCCAGAGCTGGTCTTGGAGTATCTGATGTGGTCTCGTCCCCCAAAGCGTTTTGCAAGCTCCGGAGGTGTCAGGTATTAGCAATCCAAAATCCTATGAAATAATCCTTAGATTTCAGTGGCCTTTCTTGAGGCCCAACATTTAGTCCTAAAAGGTGAATGCTTTGAAATGGTAACTGGGGTGGAATGGGATGGGTTGGGTTGGAATGGGGCTTCTGTTTCACCTTTAGAGTCAATCAAAAACTACACCATGAATGTTCTTAGGAAGACTGAATTACTAAAAGAAACTGTCAAGTGACACCGTTTCACTGGGCTGTTCTGGTAACAGGTAAATGGTCAAGAATGTTGATCTCAAAATAAGACAAATCAATAAAAACTGAGGCAGAGAAAGAAAATTTTCATCAATTTGGTCATTTTGATAGAATTATTTATTAAAAAATTAGAAAATAAAGTGTAAGGATCAGTTCTTCAGATTTTTTTCCCCAATGCTTTATATAAGCAGCAGGGAGTTTTCTTTCTTTCTGTTTATATTTAGATCAACCTCCTGCATCAGAGGTAAAATCATTTTGCTTAATTTTAGAAGCCCCTTAATTTTTTCATTATTTCAGAAGCATTCCTCCCCAGCCCCAAGGCCTTCAAGCCCAAAGACAGTTGACTAAAGACAAATTAGAGCCCGTGCTTCTTTTGTCTGCTCTAATGAGTGGCTGCCATTACCCTTGCAATGCTTCCAGGACTGTGAGCTCTTAAGTGCCTGTTTTCAATAAGGAAGATATATAATTTCAGTTCGGAATGTTTAAGGTTTAATTGCACAGTAGCCCCTCCGCAAATCCTCCTTCCCCTGGTTTGCAGGTCGGTGTTTTAGCAGAGCTGGGGCGGGGATGAGCTGCCTGGTGCCCGGGGTGCCTCCCCACCCTCCTGGCTGGCCCGGGGGCAGCAGGGACAGCGTTCCTGGCCAGCTTCTTCCTTGGGCAGCCAGAGCCCGGCTCTTCCTCGTGCTTTTCAAGCCGTCTCGATGCCCAGTGTGTTCCCTCCCCAGCTCTCCCCTGCTGCCGAGCTCTGGGCTCGTGGGGCTTTCACAAGGCAAATAATCCCTGTTAAAACAGCCCAGCACGATGCGTGCTAATAGAAGCAATTTTAATGCTTAAGTCGGTGCATTTTTTAACAGTTATTTTTAAAATACTAACGCTTTCCATTAGACAACCTTCAGATCCCTCCTGGATCTCGTATTTCCCACTGGTTGATTGATTTCAGCAATTTCCCTATTACAGCAAACCCAGGACGCTCACGTCGTATTCCCGGCATGTTTGTGGCATGAAAAAAAAGCAACTCTGCTTTTAAAAATGATTCTAAGCATTCCTTTATGACCGACCAGCTGCAATGGAATATTTTAAATCAAAATAATGAGATTTCTACAAGTGGGTTCTCCTCCCTGCGCTTGCAGTGAGAAACAGCAGAGATGTTCTGCTGTTCGTGCTGCTCTGCCCCGGCAGCTCCAGGGTCCCGAACTCGCTGGATTCACTCCCAGAATTTCAGTGAATGCAAATATGAAGTTACCAGCAGATGCCCCGCCGGTGTGGGCGGCTCCGGGGGCCACGGCTGGTGCAGGGACCTGAGCGAGAATTTCTGGAGCCCACTATGATTCCTCCCACCTACGGTAATGAGTTATTAGAAGGAACAGGTCCTGGAAACCCTCAGCGCTGTGACCTCCCTTCTCCAGCTGCCAGAGCAATGAGCTGCCTGTTAGGAGTGGCAGATCCTTCCAAGGACCATTCCCTGGTCACAATACCCGAGACTGGCAAAGGAGAGAGGGAGAGCCCCCCTCTCTCCTGGTGAGTCACACCAGGTAATTGCTCTCAGCGCTGGAGCTGGCTGGAAAACACTGAATTTTCTTCCAGGTTCCAAAGGAGCAGATCCCAAGGCTCCCAGAAGCTGCATCACCCAAGGACCCCACTGACCACCCCACCACGAGTGGGTAATGTGGTCCCGCTGGGACAGAGCGTGCAGGAGCCTCATCCAGCTGGGATTCCGGGGAGCAGAGGAGAGGGGAGGTGCCCACAGCCCCCCTCTGCATTCCCCAGGGTGCTGTGGGTTGTTCTGTACCTGCCCTGGGGCGATGGGAAGCAGTGACACGCTCAGATGTGGTACCAAAGGTTTGGTTTCCCCCTGCAGAGCCCAGGGATGTCATGAACACCAGAGGGTCCAGGGGCAGGCAGAGGGATGTTGTGGTGATGCAGGCACAGCTCTGGTGAGGGTGACAGGCCCTGAGGGTGCTGCAGCCCCAGGCTGAGCATGGACATGGTGAAAATGGTGTTCAGGGAAAAATGTTCCCATTCCTGCTGGGGAAAAGCAGGCAGCTGGAAGGAAGGACTGTGGTCTTCCAGAAAGACCACAGAAAGACCAGTCAGTCTTCAGAGGTTTCAGATGTTGCTTCTGCCTTTCCTTTCCCTGCAGAAATAGCTCTTCCCTGCAGTGGGACTGGCACCACAACCACAAGCTGCAGCTGGTGTGAGCTGCTCCCTTCGCTGCCACAGGGTTCACTGTCCCAGCTGACCCCAGAGCTGTCCCTGCAGGAGCTCTGCGTGTCTCCAGGTGTCCCTGGTGTGAGCAGGCCTGGCACAGGGAGCTGTAGGTGTTGTGGCAGCTCATCCAGAAGAAAATACTCCATACAGTGGAAGGCTAAAAATAGGAAATATCTCTCCATCTGTGCTGTTGCATTAAGGGCACAGACAGCTTTCAAAACATAAACTGCTCTGCTCTGTCTGTGGCTGCAGGTGATGGGGCAGCAGGAGGAAGAGGATGGAGCTGGGGCTGCTCTTTGTGCTGGGCTGGAGGGGTCCAGGTGCTCAGCAGGAGGCACCTGGCAGCCCATGGAAGTGTTTTGGGGGCATCACCTCGACGTGGTGGCCCCGAGGTCTCGTGAATGAAGGGCCCAGTGGCCGAGCCCCTGAGCCAGCACAGTGCTGGCTCTGCCCTCTGGGCTTTTAAATCCACCTCTGGAAGGGGCAGACAGGGTTGGATGTACAAATACCTGGGGCTGTGGGAAAGGCAGGGTAATAGATGTGATTATTTTTATGAATGATGGGCAGGAGCCTTGATTTCCATGGGTGAAACTGTACAATCCGCCAGTTCCTTGCAAACCCACTAAATAAATCTGCGTTTTGTATACAACTTAATTTCAACTTCCCAGCTCAAATGCCTGTGTTTATTCCTGGCAGTAAGCACTATTTGTGGTTTCCATACAGTGCAGCTCGTAATTTTTTCACACCTCTCAGCACAGGTGACAGCTCTGGCACAGAGTCGGATTCATTCTCACACTGAGCACAAAGTTGCAGTTTTTGATGCATCACAAACACATCAAAATAATCCCACAGACAGAAGGATCACTCCCAATCCCAAACCATCCTCTCTGTGCCCAGCAGCAGGACAGGTGTGTGCAGCACTGAGCCCATGACCAGCCCCACACTGAGGCCTCGCTCTGGGATTTCCTCTTGCACCAGGCTCCTTTTTGCTGAATCCCAGGAGGCCTTGTTATGCTAATTGTTGTTTTGCACTGAGCTAATTCCACAGTGTTGCACTCTAAATGAAGCTCCCCAGGCCATGAGACACCAGTGGGGTGGTTCTCTGGCTCGTGTGACCCTGTCCATCCCTTTGGTCCCCCTGGATGCTGTCACTGAGCATCTCCAAGCACTGGCTCAGTGTCCCACTGATGAAGGTGACTTCTCCCTCCATCTGGGTGCAGGGATTCAGAATCCTTGCTGAGAAGTCTTTGAAGCCCCTTAAGCTGTAATATTCTTTGATGTGCCATAATTGCATTTAGTCAAGTTTTAGGTGTATTGTAATGGTATTGATTGTTAATAACAAAGCTGTGGCTGCTTAATGCCGAAAGATGATTCATTTTCAGTGGGAACAGAAAGTCCGGGGGCAAAGTATTATTTTTGACATGCAGTAATTTCTTCTAGCAGGATTATTTTTCATTGTTTTCTTACCAGCTCTGTGTTGTGGAGGCCGAGGAGTGAGTGGGCTCCTGGGCAGGGTGGGCTGTGTGTGCCTGGGGGAGCAGGGAGTGCCTGCAGAGCCCCACTGCCACCCCACAGGCTCCTCTGGTGAGCCTGGGCTTTAGCTGGAGCTGGAGGGATTTTAAAAAGAGGTTGTAGCCAGGTGGGGCTCAGTCTCCTCCCAGGCAACCAGCAGAAGGATGAGAGGAAACAGCCTCAATCTGCACCAGGGGAAGGTCAGATTGGACATCATGAAGAATTTCTCCATGGAAAGGGTGCTCAGGCATTGGAACTGCCCAGGGAGGTTTGGAGTCCCCATCCCTGGAGGTGTCCAAGGAAGGCCTGGACGTGGCACTCAGTGCTCTGGGCTGGGGACAAGGTGGGGATCAGTCACAGGCTGGACTTGATGGTCTTGGAGGTCTTTTGCAACCTCAGTGATTCTGGGATTGTGTGAATGGGAAAACACTGCAGAACATGGGCTGTGATGGACCCACCAGTCTGGGGGCTGTGGGGAGGGGGAGGAGAGCAGGACAGGCTGCTCCCACCTGGAAAGAGCCTTTGCAGGGTTGGTGGAAAGCCTGAGGAAGCAGCAGGGGCAGCTCTGGGGGTGGCAGCCAGGTCAGGATGTTGGGATGTTGGGTGCTGAGGAAGATGAGGAGCTGTGGAGCAGCCAGGATGAGCTTGGGGCTGGTCTGTGTACCTGCAAGTCTGCAGTGAGGTGTGATGAGCGAGGCCTTGTGAGAACTTGTCACATAAATAATGATGAAAACCCAGTAGTTCTCTCATGCTGAATCTCCCCATACACGTTCCCTTTATTGGTTAATCCTCACAGTTAACAAAATAGAAGTTTCTGATTAGGTTTTAGCTCGCAGATTACTTATGTTCAATGCAAAGTGTATTAAAATGTAGTATACTTTTTAAAATTAGATTTTTTTGGTGATAATCCATTCAGCTGTAAATGCATTTCAGTCACACTGAGAAGATGAAAGAGCCTGAGCCACTGCATTACTGTAAGTAATCAGGCTGGAGGCTAAGGGGGGCTTTCTTTTAGCTGACAAATGGAAGGAATAAATAACCTGGACACTAAAAGTTGCATTAGGCAAATAAACATTTCCACAAGAATTATGTGTGACATTCAAGGGAAGGCAAATAAACCTTGACTTATGGAAAGCTATCAAAACTCTCAGAGAATTAAATAACGGGAAATCATTAGGTAGCATTTGCAGCAGCTATTGGAGACTGCTTTCTGGGCACAACTGGAAATTTGGGGTGTTTGTAACCGTGGTCAGCCAGTACCTGGTTTCAAGCAGAATGAGAGATTTGGTTTCAACTGACACATGCTTTATTGATGAGAAACGTGGTTTCCTGTACCTCTGCCTCTCTGTGATGTTGGTGCCAGGGGGGACCTGTTCCCTGTGGGAACATCTTGGGTGCAGCAGAGATTTTCTTACACAGAGAGTTCTGATGGCACAGAGAGTTCTGATGGCACACAGAGAGTTCTGATGGCAATAACAGTGCCAGTGCTCTGCCCCACTCTGAAGCAGAAATAACCACACTTGGGGCCTGATTAGAGGCCTGCATGGGCAGAGCAGGGCACACAGGGAAAAGAACTTCAGCTTGGAGTTAATCCCCAGTTCTGAGAGCAGCACATGGAGCTTGGCCAAAGATGCACCAGCCAACGTGGCATAAACAGCACCAGCACCGCAGCCGAGCGGCCCCCGTGGCTCTGAAGGCAAAACCCTCCTTTCCACTATGCTCAAACCTTTCTGCAAATGCCCTGTGTGCTGCTAAAACCTTGGCAGGAGGCTGGGCAGGGGCAGCAGGGGGTTGGGAAGGTACAGGAGGAGGTTGGACAGGGGCAGCAGGAGGTTGGGAAGGTGCAGGAGAAGGTTGGGAAGGTGCAGCAGGAGGTTGGGAAGGTGCAGCAGGAGGTTGGGCACATGCAGGAGGAGGTTGGGCAGATGCAGGAGGAGGTTGGGAGGGTGTAGGAGAAGGTTGGGAAGGTGTAGCAGGAGGTTGGGAGGGTGTAGGAGAAGGTTGGGAAGGTGTAGCAGGAGGTTGGGAAGGTGCAGCAGGAGGTTGGGCAGGGGCAGCAGGAGATTTGCCACACTGCAGTTCCATGGGTGCTTGTGAAGGGCTCTTCACCACTGTTCATACCTGACCCAAGAGCTGCAGGGGCAGTTGATGCTTTCAGCCAGCCCCTTTTGGGGCTGTTTTGCAGTATCTGAGTCATTCCTAATTAGGCAGCATCCCCAGCCCCAGCTCCCACCAGGGGATCCCAGCAGATCCAGCTAGAACATTTTGTCAGTATCTCCTGAGCTGCAAAGGTTTGTTTTGGGGTCTGGGTTTGTTGCTTTTGTCTTTCCTGTGGCTTCACTATTTACAAAAACAACTCCTTGCTTAATTCTGGTTATAAGAAGTTAATAAAATAACTTGGAGATGATGGCAATTCCTGGTGCCATGGGCCCCTCCATGGTCAGCCATGGCTGAATGCTGCAGGAATGTTTGGTTCCAGCAGCAAACATTCTGGTTTTCAGCTTAGCTGGTGATACTCGTGGTTAGTTGTGTCCTGCCTGCTGCACCAGGCACACTGGTCAGGTTGTCTCAGCAGCAGCCACAACATTTTGCCAGTTCTAAGAAAAGGCCATTTTTCTCTGCGAGCACTTTCTATTTACTGATCCAGTGAAGCAGATTGGGATCAAAACCATGTCTGAGAAGTAATTGATATAATCAGCTGCACAGAGCTCTGTCTTTGTGTTTTCTGGTGAGGAGCAGGAAGAGCAGCGAGGCGGCTGCCCTTCAGTGAACAGGAGTTCACTGTGAATGGAGTTTAGCCCCGAGCAGGGGTGTGGCAGGAGGAATTCCCTCTCCACTGCCGTCTCATGCAGGTGATTTTTCCTCTGGCATGCATCTCCAGGTAACGTCAGTGTCCTCCAGCCTGCCAGAGTGATGAAGGAAATCATCCCCTCCAGTGAAGGAGACAGCCTTTGGGTTTCTGACATCCCTGAGCTCCAGCCCTCGGCAGGGCAGAGCGGGGGCAGCATCCCGAGGCACTGGCATTCAGCCCCTTCCCCTGCTTCCCTCACCTGCCCCCAACCCCTCTATGGGCACAAACCTGGTGTGGCAGCAGCTCTGTCAGCCCTGCACAGGCTGTGGGTGCAGGGGAGTGGGGGCCCACAGGAGGAGGTGCCCTTGGGGTGGCTCATCCCTCTGCTGGCACCCCCAGATATCCTGGAAATCCAGCTGCCAGGTGTGCCTCACTCCTCAGAGGGTTGGTAAACGATCAGACTGAGGCAGTGCTGGGTTCCCTGACATGAAACGAAGCAGAAAGTGAGAGCAGCAGGTGTCTGGGCAGCCGGGATCCTGGCAGCATCCCGGCAGCATCCAGCATCCCTGCCGTGCCCGCTGTCCTGGCAGTGTCCAGCCCCGGGGAGATGGGGTCCCAGGGATGCTGCAGGCTGCCAGCTGTGCCAGGGCCTTCCACGGCTTGGCAGTGGGGAAAGAGCAAGGTGTTCATTGAGAACGTGGATGGGAAGGAGCAAACCTTGCAGGCAGAGCTGTCACCTTTGCCTTCTCCTCGCCGCAGCCTCGGCTGTGCCCTGTCTGAAGCAAAGAGCCCTTCCTCTCCAGAAGGTGCCTGGGAAAGGACAGAGGGTGGCACTGAGGGTATGCAAAGTGGTGTCTCAGCTCTGAGGCTGCGGGAGAGCACCGGGGGATGGAGCTGAGCCGTGGGCTGCTGCTCCGAGCTGTCCCCGAGCGCCGCAAGCTCGGGCTCCTGAGAGCATTTCCTTGACTGCACACAGCTCTGCTTTGCCAGGACCCCAGGAACCTGGTGGAGCTGCTGGCTATTTATTTTTCCCCGTGAGTGGGGTGAAGAGATTCTGTGCCACAGGACGTGGCTCTGGAGATCACTTTAAATTAATCAATTAGGAAAAATGAGCTGTGTGATGTAAAATGTCCTTGCTCCGTGCGAGTCTTTTGAACTATTAGTTCTCTTGAGGAGATTAATTATGAGCGTACAGAGCTAATGCCCTTTTAATGGAATCAGTTATTCAGTTTAAGGAGTCCTGGGTACTGAGCAGGCAGGCATTAGATATTCATTGTGTAAGTTCCAGATCAAACAGGAGAGGATCAAGCTGATCAGGGCTCTTTACTCTGCCGAGCTGAGCCACACGTGCTGATCTGAGGCGAGTCACAGGCTGGGAGTTGCTCTAATTGTCTCCTCTGTATGTAATTCCAGAAAGTGGCTTTTAACCTGCAGTAAAAGGGTTATTTACAAAGAGCATACATTTGCATCTCAACTACCTCTCCTTGGCTTATTGAAACTTGGAGATGAGCTCTTGGCTTCTCCTGGCTGCTGAGTTGCAGACAAATTCCTCCCCACATCCTGCACAGCTTTCCCTGCTTCTCATTCTGACCTGAATCATCCATTTTTAGCATCCCTGGTTTTAGGTGCCCATTTTAAGGTAGCAAAGGCCTGAGCTTAAACGGCTCCCAGCAGCCTCATTAGTAATTGGAACAATTAAGGATGAGATGTGCAGACACTCCAAATTGCAACCAAGAGCAAATTCACTTATTCAGCTGCAAATTGCAAATGGGAAGTTTCAGGCAGCAATCTCTGAGATAATTCTAGAGGAAAGGAGAGGATCTTTTCAGAATATCTGAAGTCCCTCTAGGACTCTTTCAGAAAGGCATCTTTGTGACTAAAAGGGTTTATTAGCTGGGGTGGGGATGTGACAGGGAAAGAAGGACCATGAGTTTGGGAATCTGAATAAGTGCCGCCTTTTTGAACAGATTCAGCCCAGAATGCTCTTTTGCAGTCTGGCCCCAAACACAGGCTTCTTAAAGAGTCAATACTTTTTTTTGCAGGCCAGTCTACTCAGACTTATCAATTATGGATCTGACTGGTAGCGCAGCTTTCTCGTTATGGCAGCCAGATCTATCTCCAATGTTATTCTTTTTCCAGGGTAGAAACAAAACATTTGCTAAACTGAAGAACATTCATTAGCACACGATGGAAATGACCCAGTATTTTGGTTTCCCACTTGTCTAATTAGTTTTTGGAGATTAGCAAGTAGAACAGCTGAACAATCAATTGGACATATTAATCAGGCCTATTTTGGAAGCTTTAAATAGAGAATATGTTTCGTCTCTTCTTTCATTTCGGATATAATGGCTGGTAAATGGACACACACAACATAAATTACACCCTCTAACAAGATGAGAAGAGAAAATGGTGAAGTCTAAATAAGGAAGGCTGGAGCATTTATTGGCAACTCATTGAGTTGCAGCCTCTGAAGCTGATGAGCAAGGGGGATGCTGAGCCCCAGGCTCACAGCTCCATCCTCTCTCTTTCCCTCTTGGACCCACTGGTGAGAGGGTCCAAGAGCTCCATCCAAGAGCTCCATCTCCCTCCCAGGGCAGGTAAAAGACTCAGAAGGGAACAAAAGATACCTAATGGGACAGGGTGAGAGGTCTCAAAAACCACACCAGGAAGAGTTCCTGGCAGAAGCATCCCCGGCAGCACCTCTAGCTCTGCACAGGAATGAATTTCCATGTGAGATCCCAGCTAGATCTACTCCCACCTCCTTTCTTTGAGGCTGGGGAATCGGCAGCCATGGCTTACATTCCTTTGATGCATTTCTTGGAAGAAAGCGACAGTATCCAGCTGGGATTGCTGGCAGCTACAAGTGGAGAGGAGGTGTGGGATCCTTTGTTCTGCAGGTGGTCATGACACTGGCAAAGTCTTCTCTAAGCGACAAAGTGGCTGAGCAGGGTGGCCTGATGGTCATTGTGCAGCTCAAAGTTAAACTTGAGAGTGAGGTCCTTGACTTAGGCGGGAGGGAGGGGAAGCAGACGGTGTCTGTGTGCCCACAACTGCTGGGAGAGCTCTGGCTATCAAAGGAACAAGGTCAGATGAGAGAGAGATCTTTTGTATCTGAAAACCTCTGCTATCAGATCCCAAACGCTGCAGCTGACTCATACGTGAGCAGTGCTGCTGTCTGTAGGTGTGAGGCAGACACAGAGATATGTTTGATACATTATTCCTATTTGCAAAGGTTCAATAAAAAATGTGTGGGTTGTTGCAAATTATTTCTCCCATCCTTCTTGCAATGAAGTTAACAGCCGAGTGCGTTCAAATGCATCAGTTGTATAAATTCGTAGGGCATTTTCATGTTTCAATCTAGTTATGTATTTCTAGTTGACCAAACATGTTCAAATTACCATTAACTGCAATCCTATCACTTGGTTCACCGAGCAGAAAGGCAATATCTGCGTTTTAACCCTTGCAGAGCTGAGGTTGGAAGCAGAGGGAAAAGAGGAGAAAGAGAAAAGGAGGAACACAGGTCTGTGAACGTGCCATGGGGTTTTGAGACGCCCCTGGCTTAGCGGGGCCGTGCCTCTTGTCCTGTGCCAGTGGTGACCTGTGACACAGCCACCAGCTTGTCCCCTCTCCTGGCCCCACAAGGACTTTGCTCCCACCTCGAAGGAGCCGTCCCCGAGCCCTGGTCGGGCAGGGGAGGTCCCTGGGCACCCTGTACCCCTCCAGGCTGTGCCCCTGCCCCACCACCCACAGCACTCCCAGTCCCGGCCGTCCCGTCCCTCTGTGCCCGTGGGTGCTCAGGCCCTGAGTGGGGTCACGCAGCCTCTGGGGCCTGTCTGCTTCATTGCAAGGACCGAGGCTGCTCAGCCTGGCCCAGCCTTGGGTGCTGGAACAACCACATCCCTCCAGAGGCTGAAACCCTGTCATGGTGCCAGCGGGGTCTGGCAGCTTCCCCCACACAGGGTCCGGCTCTGGGTGTTCTCTCTCCCCACACAGGGCCTGGCTCTGAGGGTTCTCTCTCCCCACACAGGGCCTGGCTCTGAGGGTTCTCTCTCCCCACACAGGGTCCAGCTCTGAGGGTTCTCTGAGCCCACACAGGGTCTGGCTCTGTGGGTTCTCTCTCCCCCTTCCCAGCCCAGCTCTGCAGGTTCTGTCTCCCCTTTCCCAGCCAGAGAACTCCTCAGGGCCCGGTGCCAGGACACACCACACTCCCCCGCCCGCGCTGACACTCAGCAGCTCCTGCTTTGCCAAACTCTGCTTAGGTGCAAACGCACAAACAAGCTAGAAAACAGCTTTTCCTGAGGAGATTAACATAATCGGGAATAAGCCCCAAAAGGGTGGGATGGGCTGCTGGGGTCGTCTCTGCCTTGAGGGCCCCAGGCAGGGCAGATTTTCTGCAGATTCAGTGCCATGTCCAGCTCAAGTGCTGTGGGACAGTCTCCCTGTATTCCCCGGGCTGTGGCTGCTGCCTGGAGCCCTCCCTGGCTGGTGAAGGGCTGTGAGTGCTTTTATGATGGCCTTGTTTCCTATCGTCCTTCTGAGGGGGTCTCACTGCCCTGCTGGGTGCTCTGTGAATTATTTAATATCCCACTTGGGTTTTTAAAGCTGCTGCATCCTGCATGAGCTGAGCTTAAACGAGCCTCTCCTGTGAATAAATGCCTCTGCAGAGCCAGGGCTGGCCGTCAGATTGGTTTAACCCTGCCCTCTGCCAGCCTGGGGTGTTCTCCATCATCCCAATGGATCTGAGCAACACCAAATATTTTACCTGCCTGCACCCATGTACCCCCATGTCAGCAGCACACATCAGGCTTCTCATTGAGAATATCCCTCATTGGAGTGACCCTGTGGCAGTACCAGGCAGGCAGGGACTAAATTTGGGCACAGATTATGGTGCAAGAGTTGTGGCATTGCCTCCCCTGGTGCTGACAGCAGCACCAGCCTGACCCAGGTACGCGTTTCCCAGGGCTGGAATCTGAGTGTTTGCACCAGTGGAGCAGCTGTGGTGATGTGCAGTGCAGCCTGTGACACAGAATAGACATTCCTGGCTCTTTCTAAGCCCCACGAGGCAAAAGAAAAGAAAGAGAAATGGATGAAAATGAATGTTAAAAACCTCAGCGTGTAGCACATTGAAGATCTGTCTGAATACTGCTGCAAGGAAAATGAGACATGGTCCGAAGTCAGCATGAATGACACAGGAATTGACTTAAAAATTCACCATATTTTAATGACTGTGATGCAGAAGAACGTTTTCCACCTGCAGTTTGGCACTACTGCCCAGCTCTGCGGGAGCAGCTCCTCTCTGCTGCTGGGGCATCCATCATTCCAGCGAGCAATTTCTGCACAAATTATTAGCCAAAAATCTCTTTTTGTTGATAATGCCATTTGATGCTAAGCAGAAGTGTTCTGCTCCAGCTTGACTGGGGCTCCCCCAATGTCAAACAAACCCCAATCCTGCAGCATGGGCAGGTAGAATGTGCAGTGTCTTGGGTCTGGCTCCAGCAGACGGGATGGGAGGGAGCCAGGCTGGGGACAGGAGGGAGATCCCTGGGTTGCTGAGGGAGATGCTGGGAGATTTGTGGATGTAGATGTTGAAGACAGTGAAGATGACAGCGGAGGTGAGCCGAGGCAGAGCAGAACCTACTCATGTGTTCCTGAATGGCACACAGAGATCTGGGGTGTGGGAAACAGCAGCAGCAGAAACCGATAACAGCCCTGGCTGCCATGTGTGTCAGCTGGGACTTGAAAAGCTGGAGTAATAAAAAACAGATAAAGGAACCATTCCAGGCTGCTGCAACCCCCCCAGATTGCACTCCTGACTTTTAACACCCATCTGCCTGGTGCTAAAAAATCAATTTTGTGCAGGTGGTGACAGCACGTGAATCTGGAGCTGGTGGGGGCTGGAGGAGCCGGCCCCAGCTCAGCCCCACGGGGACACCACGGCCCCGGTGGGCACAGCACTGCCAGCTCTGGGGGCACAGCAGGGCTGCCAGGGGGGCAGGTCAGAGCTGCCAAACTGCTGGAGCTGGGCCAGCCCCACAGCTTGTTCCAGGTACTTTGGAAGAGCAGGAGCAAGCTGATGAGCTCTGGAACAAAACCCACTGTTTGATGTGAGGTTTAACCTCAGGTCAGCTGGAAGCTTTCCTGCACCTGGCTGAGGCTCTGCAGCATGAAAGATGCTCATCAGAAAGGGTTTCACCTTGATGAGATTCTCTTGTCTCTCTTCTGGCAACCAGCTAAGACACACCATTATGGTTATTTTGAGAAGTCAGTTTAACACAGGCTTTTCTCTCACTTGGTGTATTCTTCCCTTGAGATGCTGCCTTCCTCACAGGGACCAGGCTCAGACCCTTCATGTATTAGTCATTACCCACGAAGGAGCTATAAATCTAATGAACATGCCAGTGCTTCCTAAAGGTACCTGTAGGTACTTTCAGAAAAATTAATTATCTGTAAAAATCAGATCAAATAAATAATGTTCGCCTGGAATGTCTGATATAATTCATCATTTCAGAGTTTAAGACGAGGGAGGATCACTGGATCCTCGGCTCTCCCATCATTTATAATGTGGGCCATCACACTCAGCAGTGTGTCTGTGAGAGGATGTGTCCCTTGTCTGGTTGGCTGAAGCCCACTGGGCTTGGGTTGGGCTCCTCTCCCAGCCATGGACAGCACACCCCTTCCCTGGCAGAACATTCCTCTGCTGTGAGGACATCCATCCCTTTCCTGCCTGATGTGAACATTTCCTCTAATCCTCCTTCCATCTGTCCCCATGTTTCACAGGCACTGCCCAGGAGCTGCTGGCTGCATCCACAGGTGAGTGTTCAATCCAGGGAGCAGGTGGGAAAAGCCACTCAGTGGCTGGTGCTCGTGCTGGTCACTGCTGCAGAGTGTCACCTTTGGAGCAAGGGGAAAAGGGCCTCCCAGCTTTTGCCTTAATTAGTGTCTAGTCTCTGTGCAACTTGACATCTCCATTTAATTTTGTTTGCAATATACACGCAGAGGAGAATGATAATGTAATACAGTAATGATCGTTCCTGAGACAGTCACTTATTCAAAATATTACTCCTGTTTAATCAGTGCAGCCGAGTGATTTATTGACTTGCATAACCAATCTTGCCTGGCGTCTCACTGTAATTAAAACAGCAACATTCCCCAAGTCCATCACACACAATAAATTGTAAAGAACCATGTCAGGGTGATATTAACACTGATGATTCACACGGGTGACAGTCCAGTCCCTCCCAGCTGGGCTCATCCCCCTCCCTCTGCCGAGGGCATGTGGTCAGGCAGGAGCTGGAGCTCAGGGAATGTGGAGTCCTGGGAGGCAACAGGGCCAAACTGGACACTGGAGAAGCCCAGAAGGGGCGTTTAAGGCTTTTCCCAGGAGTGCTCTGGGGGTGTAAATCTTTGTTTTTGTCAAATTTTTGTTTATCAAGCCTTTTTTTAAATAAACAGAGTTGTCTGATGCTTTCCCAATTTATGGAGGGAGGTCAGTGCGAGGAGAAGCTCAGTGATGTTCACTCAGGACGAGAGGAGACCCCAAAGCTGGGGCAGAAACTGAGAACCCTGAGTGAGCCCCACGCTTCGTTCCAGGCCTTGGCAGGAGTGGAGGAATTTGCAGCCTGGGAGGCAGAAGGCAACGGTGACACAAGTGTTTGAAATGCCACGAGCAAATCTGCTGCTCCTGGCTGTGAAGAACAGGAAGGCCAAGCTCTGTTCCCCATTCCCCTTCCCCTGCCCGACCTCTCCCAGCCACCCAGCACACTGGATCATCCTGACCACTTTCACTAATAATTTCACTTTTATTATTGGAGACTCTGTGAAAATCAGTTTCTTTTATTCCTGAGTCAAATTCCAACAACCAGAACTCAGATATGCTAAAAAAAATGCAGTGGAAGATGTCAGCTTGTCGTTGAGAAAAGAACAACTGTCAAAACCCAAAGATTTTCTGCCAAAACCCACTGAAAAATGTTGGCTGAAAACTGCAGAGTGCTAGAAGCCAGTCCAAAAGAGTCAGTTTGGGTGTTGTCAGCCTTTTCTTGACAAAAATTCTAAATATTTTGAAGAAAAGGGACAGCTTCCAGGAATTTCTGTTTTCAGCAGCTCCATATTCTGTGGGTTCTGACCCAGAATTCCCCACTGGGAGCTGCACTGGTGCCCTGGAGCTACAACAGCATCGACACCCAGGCCCATGGAAGCCATGCAGAATGGTATCCATGGAGCTCAGTGGCTCCTCACTGCTCCAGGACCCTCCCTGAGAAGGGACAGGTCAGGTGGGAATTGGAGAAGAGAGAGGGCCTTCAGTCCTGCTTCTGTTCCTGGTTTTTATTGGTATGACAGTGCCCTGCCTTGGCAGGATGCTCAGAGCTGTACCTGGCACCAGCCACAGCAGCCCTCGCTCCTGGGCAGGGAGGAGAGGTCTGGGAGAGGCAAAGGGGTTCCTGCTGTGGGAATGGAAAGCAGAAGGCGGCTGCCTGCAGTGAAACCACCAGCCCGAGGCAGTCTGCTCAGAGAGGGCTGGGGGGAGGCAGGGAAAGGACACACGGTGCTGCAGGGCAGAGAAAACCATCTGGATGACACTCAACTCTCACCCGAGGCTCTGACCCACGTGCTGGAGCGCTGGGATGCTATTAAAATCCCAGGAAAGGACTTCACACTCTGGCCTGCGTGTGCTGCTTCCTGCCGGGCTGGTGGAGCAGCAGCAGCCCGTGGTGGGGTCAGATCCCCAGCACGGCCCAGCCCCGCTCGATGGCACAGCCCCCACAGCCAGAACCTGCTGCGGGTGTCCCCAGGGCTGCCTCGGCATCTCACTCCTCCCCAGAGAATTCAGGAGCCCCCCCAGGTTTTCCCTGCCCCAATGTGGTTTGAGGTGGCTCTGGCTGGACGCCCCCACAGCTGCTGTCACTCCTGCTCTGCTCCTTCCAGCATCCCTGTCTCTCCTCTCCACTCCTTCCAGCATCCCTGTCTCTCCTCTGCTCCTTCCAGCATCCCTGTCTCTCCTCTCCACTCCTTCCAGCATCCCTGTCTCTCCTCTGCTCCTTCCAGCATCCCTGTCTCTCCTCTCCACTCCTTCCAGCATCCCTGTCTCTCCTCTGCTCCTTCCAGCATCCCTGTCTCTCCTCTCCACTCCTTCCAGCATCCCTGTCTCTCCTCTGCTCCTTCCAGCATCCCTGTCTCTCCTCTCCACTCCTTCCAGCATCCCTGTCTCTCCTCTGCTCCTTCCAGCATCCCTGTCTCTCCTCTCCACTCCTTCCAGCATCCCTGTCTCTCCTCTGCTCCTTCCAGCATCCCTGTCTCTCCTCTCCACTCCTTCCAGCATCCCTGTCTCTCCTCTGCTCCTTCCAGCATCCCTGTCTCTCCTCTCCACTCCTTCCAGCATCCCTGTCTCTCCTCTGCTCCTTCCAGCATCCCTGTCTCTCCTCTCCACTCCTTCCAGCATCCCTGTCTCTCCTCTGCTCCTTCCAGCATCCCTGTCTCTCCTCTCCACTCCTTCCAGCATCCCTGTCTCTCCTCTCCATTCCTTCCAGCATCCCTGTCTCTCCTCTCCTCAGCACCTGAGCACTGCACTGCTGGTGCTCACCAAACATTTTCCCTTGGAACTTTGGCAAGCCAATAGTTTCCTTCACGCCTTCCTCAACTCAGAGGTGCAGGCTCAGTGTCTGCTTTTCCCTTGGGGTTTGATGTCAGGTGTTCTTCAGGATAAGGGAAGGGGGATGAAGAATTCGGGGGTTTTGGTCACTCACTCCAAATAATTTTGGAGGAAATCCTTTCTCCTGTTAGGCATGAGAATGGGATCAGAACCAAAGCACTTGGCTGCTCACCTCGAGGCAAACCCGGTGTGGCCACAGCAGAGCCAGGTCTGGCTGTGGGCAGGAGGTGCTGTTGGCTGCTGCTACAGGCAGAGCCACATCCCAGGGCGCCGGCTCTGGCAGCCCTTGGAGCAGCTGGGAGGCTGTTTCATGCTTGGGCAGCCTGACAAACAGCAGTGATTTACAGCTCCTGGGTCTGGTTTCCATCACTGCCCAGAGCCGTGTGAGCCGCTCCAGCGGTGGGGTGACCCAGTGTGAGCCTTGCTCAGGAACATTTGGGATTTCCATCTTTAGATTGAAGGTGTGGCTGATGAACTGTGCGGTGAGGGGACGGAACAGGAGCCTGGAGGGGAGAGAAAAGTGTCAAAGCCCGAGGGTTGCCCCGCAGTGTCTGTGTGCGTCAGGAGCAGCACACACCTCTGTGCCACAGCAGAACAGCACAGATGCCACGGGTGCGCTGGGGAGAAGAGCAGAGGTGTCAGAGCAGACAGAAACCACCAGAGGCTTTCCCTGCCTTGCGTGGCTGCTGGGCAAGGATCATCCCGGGGAGGAGGCGCCGGGGGCACACGGAGCCACGGCAGCCCCCGGGCGTGCGGCGGCGGTGGAAAGTGTCACTAAAAGCCTCTCACAGCCCGGCGGCTCTCCCGGCTGCCCGCAGCGCTCCCAAAGCTGTCACGGCGAGGGCGCTGAGCCCAGGTGGGACATCACACACCAGCCGTGGGTCGTGGCCAAGAGCACTTGGGTGGGCAGCAGCCGCGTGGCCGGCACGGACACGAGTGACCAGGTCGGGGCAGAGCCGGTGGCACCGCGGCTGTGCCGGACTCCGTGCCAGGCACTGCCCCAGCTCAGCCACTGCCCGCACAGCCCTGCCCTGCCCTGCATGTGCCACGCAGAGCCGTCCTGGCTGTCCCCAGCCCCGGGCACTGCGAGGTGCCAGCCAGAGGTGCTTCCAGCAGCGCCCGGTGACAGAGAACCGCCCAACAACCTGTCACCCCTTGGATGTTCTGCCCCCCTCCCCGGTGCTGGTGCCTTGTGTGTGCTGCCCGGCGCGCACGGGGGGCTCCTGTGCGGGACCCGGCTGGGAAATGCAGCCTGCGAGGGCTCAGCAGCCGCAGGGAAAGGCTTTGCTGTCTGGAAATTGTCCCCTGCGGAGAAAGTAACATCGGCTCTGTCTGAGCGCAGCCAGCGTGTCACAGCCGCCTCGGGAGAGCCTCTCCCGGGGTGTGGGCCAGGGAATGGGGGGCTCGGGGGACTCCCCGGCTGTGGAGCCCCTTCCCCAGCTCGCTGTCCTCCGGCAGAGCCTGCGGACGGAGCTGTGGCCTCCCTCCCATCGCAAGATGCGATTGCCACCTACAGTCCCCGCTCCCGCAGTTCTGCCGGCACGGGGAGCTCCGGCAGCGCCCGCGCCCCTGCTCTGCTGCAGCACTTTGGGCAATATCTGGGCTCCCCTCTTCTCCTGGACATGGGTATTTTCCTCCTGGATGCCGGCATTTTCCTCCTGGCGCAATCCCCCGCTCCTCTGCTCCTCCTCCAGCCTGTGTACACTGCCTGACAGCACAGCCCCATCCCCATCTGTGATTACAAATTAGCAGCCTAATCCTAAATATCTTTTTTTGCCTGGAGATGCTTGTCTGAATCTGATTTTTAATCTGTCTTTACCAGCTGCTCCTGCTGCCGCCCTTTGCAATTTATTTTGCATGTGACTTACGCTGGATAAAAAAATATCTGCCTAATTTTCTCCGATGTCAAACATCCTTTTAGCTGGAGACGGTGCTTTATGCGTTCTACAGCACAAGGGGAGCTCTGCCAGCACAGCGGTCTCTGCTTTTTCGTGGGATTTATTGACTACAGAGAGGTCCTGCTCTAATCTTCTCCTCTCACACCCTGTTTCTTTCCCTAAGAACCACTAAGCTCCTTGAGTCTCCCGTATCATCTCTGTGATGGGCAGAGCTCCTCGCTGGCTCATCCCCTGCTCAATCCCATTGAAGTGCAGGGCAGCGCTCCGCATCCCAATCAGCACGGATTTTTTTGCCTTGAATAGCCTGGTTTATGCACGCTCTGGGGGAGACAACCAGCCTCCTAAAGACTAAAATCCTTCCAAAAGGGATTTTAAGTATTTCAGATAAATCTTACTAATGGTAAATGTAGCTATTCACTCCCAGCTCTTCATAGCAGGGATTTGACCCTTTTTTATGTTAATGCCGGCGCTCCGTGGATGCCGCTCACGGGATGCTGCTCGCGGTCCCGCTGCCTCTCCCTTTCCTGCTGTCTGCCAGCATCCCCCGCCTTGAGCCGCAGCTCCCAAACCCCCAGCCCTGCCTTATATCGGGGAGGGAAGGCCCCCCTGCCTTTGCCTCCGGGGCTGGGGGTGGTGAGAGCCGGAGGGAGCCGGGCCAGGAGGGACAGCAGCCTCTCCCGGAGCTGTTTCATTCACCGCCGAGCAGTTCCAGCTCAAGGGGAGAGCAGGGAGGAATTCGTTCCTTTGGGAATGGCTGCTGGATTCCTCACTCTGCATTTCCCCACCCAGCTGTGTGGGTGCCCAGGCTCACGGAGCTCCCGGGGCCGTGTTGGCATCCCAGGGCTGTACCCGGAGCCCCGACAGCGAGAGCAAATCGCTGTGAGTACCCGTGTCCGCTCAGAGCTGCTGTGCAGTGATATCCAGCGATCCAAGCTCAGAAATAAGCAAAAAATTACATCAGGGCCTTACTAAAGAAAGAAAAGAAGGAATATAAGAAGCCTCTGAAAATGTTCTGGAGGAGTTTCTTGGCGTTCCTCCCTCCTGCCTGTCTGGGGCTCGTCAGCAGCTGACGAGCAGGGAATGGATCGGGCACCGCTGTCAGGTGCTGGCGGCAGTGCTGGGCTCCTTCTCCCGCTGTCACTCAGCTCTGCCAGCCCCATGGAAGCTGCAAAGTGAAAATCTCCAAGCTGCTCCCTTCCCTTCCCTTCCCTTCCCTTCCCTTCCCTTCCCTGCGCTGCAGGTGAGCCCAGGGAGCGCCTGGACAGGAATTCTCTCCGGGGGCAGCTTTGGGCAGCGGGAGCTCTCCCCCCAGAGCCACAGCCTTGTGCAGATTCGCCCGCAGCAAAGCCCGGGGATTCTGCACGGCTCACGGGTCTCCTGGAGGAACTTTGGGGTACCAAACACTGAGGTTTCTGAGGAAACCCTGCCCCTCTCTGTGGGAAGCGCATCCCCGCTCCTCTGGAGCTGTGGCAAGCGCTGCCCTGGCAGGGAGGATTCAGGCACCGCTGGGAGCAGGGCTGGACCCCAAATGCAGAAAGCGAGCCCGTGGGAAGCAGGAGGCTCAGCGTGAGCCAGGTGTTGGCAGGTAAGTCCCTCACAGCCCAAGGGAGCCCTTGCAATCCCAGCCCCAGCCACTCCCCGGGCTGGAGCAGCTCGCGCTGGAGCAGGATTGCCTTCCCTGATTGCTAATTTAGATTTTCCTGCCATCCCACACGGTGGAATCAGGGGAAATAAAATTACAGACTTATTCACTCTTTTTGTACAGCTGATGTGCTGATTACCTGTCAATCACGGAATTGCATTAACATCTGACAGTGTGTGCATAACAATTACCCCCATCAAATTAAGGAAACCTTTCACACTCAGAGACACAGAGAGGGAGGAAATTCAATCAGCGTAATTAGTTCAATCAGAAAAGATCTTCTTTTCATCAAGAAGGAGAAAAACGTACAGTGAGAGCAGGGTGGGAGCCAGGTATGGCTCCGGGAGGAGAGGGCAGCTCGCACACTTCAGCTGTGCCTGACCTGCCCTGGCCGGGGCTTGGATTCCCAGCCGTGGGTGACGAGGGCTTGCCGGGCTCCCTGTTCCTCCCCCGACCAATTCCTCCTCTCCCAGCTGCCAAAATCCTGTTCTGTGGGTTCTGGGTGAGCTCCTTCCTCAAGGCTGTGCCACTCCAGCTCTCCTGCTCACCTGCAGGGAGGCGAGGCAGGATCAGAGGATTCCCCGCATCCATCCATCCACCCCTCCA
>VZRZ01003130.1:121599-172809 GCA_013398175.1 Climacteris rufus | reverse complement strand
GCCCGGGGCGCCCGTTGATGCTGCAGAGCCCGCCCGGCGCCGCCCCCGCAGCCCCCGCCATGGACAAGAGCAGCCCCTGCGGCCCCGGTGCGCCCGGATCCTCGGCCGGCAGCAAAGGGCAGCAGCCGCGCTCCGCCTCGGCCGGGCCCGCCGCGGGGGAGTCTAAGCCCAAAGGCGGTAAGAGCTGGGAGGGGGTGACCGTGGGGCTGCGGGGACAGACGGCCTTGTGCCGCCCTTGGGTTTGTGGCGAAGCTGAACTTCGCCTTGTCGGGTTGTTTGTCTCTCAGCTGGGTTTAATAGGCGGCGTTTCAGGTCACTGCTTGTTTTTGGTTTCTGTTTCCTTCCTCTTCCGGCCTTGCTCTCTGTTCGGTGAGCTGGGATTCCTACTCTCCTCTTCCTTTAAGGATTAGTGCTTTATCTTCATTACTATTGGAATAATCAGCTTGACAGCTAAAGCTCTGCTTCTATAGTAAGAACATACGTTCACCAGTGCCTGTGAAGAGAGCCCTTAGCTTCAGTTTGTACTCTATGGTTACACCTTGCCAAGGAGGTCTGGTACCCGTACACAGCATTCCCCTTGCCCCGGTGTTTCAGTGACCTGCCTGGGGGAGGTCAGAGTTAGTTGCATGGTGTTTGCTCATCTGGCATTCAAACCAAAGTGTCACACCTGGCATTGCAAAGAGCTGGTTCTGCTGACAGAGCAGTTCATCAGGAGCCACTGTGGTTCCTGTCGTCATTTCAAGGTAAGACCTAAGCCTTAGTTCTCTAAACCTGTTTAGGAATAGAGTGTTCCTGGCAACCTGACTTTTTTTTTTAACCTAGAAATGGGGCAGTAGTGATTAAAATTAGTGGTTTTAGTCCTGGAAGTATATGACAGAGTGTCAACAGGTTGCTACAACACCACTGCTGTACTAATTTCCTTCCTTCTCAGTCATTTGTTTCAGCTGTATTGCTTCAGGTCTCTGAGAAAGCAGCAGTGCACTCCAGAGGGTTAACAAAATTAGTATCTTGAAGGTGTTTCTTGACTCATTTTTGGACCTTCTAAACGTGCTTATGTCCTGGGTAACCAAGTATTACCTACTCTTCACCTGAGTTAATTGATCTTCCCCAGGATTGACAGAAGTGGGACATGGGAGGTGACTCACCCACAGCTCCCCAGGTTGTGGTGCAACTGTGCAATTACAGTGAAATTTTAACTTCAAATTCAAACACGTAGAAGTCTTTTTAGGAAGAACTTTTTCTGTTTCTGTCTTGCCAAGAGACACCTCCTCACTACAGCTTCTTTTGTGGTGGTGTGTGATTCTGTATAGAGGATTGTTCACAGAATCCTTCAGAAAGGAGCTAAGGTGACCTGTACTGTGGCTGACATCCCTTCATGTAGAAGGCACAGTATCTGTACTGAGGAAGGAGGTAAAAGGCCTATCATTCCAGCCCAGAACAAAAATGTAAAGTGATTTTTGTAGAAGGTCACCCTTTACAGGCTTGAAACAATGCCACTAGTAGCACATGAGCAGTGGGGAGAGGAATCCTGATGACCATTCTCTTCTACTCCAATACTTCTAATTGAAAACAACCCAAACATTTTAAGACCTCTTCTTTTTTTAATAAAACAGGAGAATGTATTTTTAGGAATGTCTTAACTGGAGGGTACTGAAAACTAAAATGAAAAGATTCCCTTGGTCAAATTAGGGCAAACGACTACACAGGATGGAACAGGGTTAAACCGTGGCTGTGTTTTTATAGCTGTTGCATGTTAGGACACTGTCACGTCACCATATGGGATTTTTTTCTAGAGTTTCTTATCACTGGACTTGTAGCTGACATGTTCTACCCAATTTCTGTCCCTTTTAAGGACAGGTACAGGATGTATTCTGAATATCTTACGTCTCTTCTGAAATGGAAAGTAATCTTATGCACCACAGACCTTCCTCAGATGGTCACTGGATTAAGTCCAGTGCTGTTGCTATTTGGTGCTTTCCAGAGTTACCTGCTGTAACTGTCCAGCTGAGCAAATTAAGTGGATATTCCTATAACCTTGTGGTAGACTCTCCTTATTTTTCTCTTTCAACACAGCTGGAAAAGGGCTAAATGAGTACTGTATTCTCTTGTCTTTGTGGAAGTCCTCCTATCTTTCGAATTTGGCATCAAAGACTAAATTAAACTTGAAAGTTTCCAACAGAAAAGTTTCTTTGGGTTATATTAGTGCTGCAACAGGAATCACATCCAATTAGAGTGGAATAAAACAGCTAAGGGAAAATAGACTTGTTGGGGTTATCTGCAGTGCTCAAGAGCTGATGGACAGTGTTGGTTGTCACAAACATTCCTGGGCCTTATCATAGCCAGTGTGAGCCTGCTTGGCTGGGCTGTGTGAGTGCTCAGTCACCTCCTGCTCACTGGGATGTTTGCCTTGGCAGCAGCAATAGCTTCAGTGTGTTTTCATGAAACCACCCTGTGGCTTTAGTGTGATCCAGCACCCAAACCCTTATGCAATGCTGCTGGCTTCAGCACAGCTCTGCAGAAAAGAGGTGAAAAAAGATGGAAGGAAACAGCAGTTCTCAGCCCAGGAGCAAACCAGTACTGCAGCTCCAGTGCTGAAGTGGTCACCTAGAGCTCATGCTAATCTTGTGAACTTCATCTCCCCTCTCTGGCTCTTTGGAGATACAAGTTCTCTAACAGCAGGAGAAACCACAAATCTCAGGCTTGCTCCAAAATGCAAGGAGAGTTTTGTTGCTAGTGTTTTTAAATTATATGGATAGTATTTTTTATAAGTCTCTTGGAGTGTGGATGGATAAATAAATCCACATAATCTGTATACATATAGGTTAGATCCTGTGAAAACAGCAAAAGAACTGAGTGAACAGTCAGTCCTCACCAGCATTGTTGCTGTTGCTAACTCCTAATTGCCAAGACAAGAAGGAAAAAAGAAACTACCCAATCCAAACTTCCACTTTGTAAAACTGGGGTCTCACAGGAAAGGATGGAAGTGAGAATCTTCCACTTTTCTCCCTGCCTGAGTGCAGCCTGGCCTGCCCTGCTCTTTTTGGGAGTGCTGGGATGGATGATAGAAAGCAGAGAGCTCCCTGACGTGTGGCATGCTGGAAAGGTTGGAAGGAACAGCATTGCTTACATTCAGGGTGGGGGAAAAGTGTTCAGTTTACAAATGCATTCTCCAAGCTCTCAGTTGTCTGCTGACCGATTTCATTACTACTCTGATGGACCAGGCTTCTGCTGAGGTTAATTATTCTAGGGGTGGGGGGAAAATACCAATCTGTAAAATCAGGTCTGAAGCATTGTTAGATTCTTGTAAGGTCCTTTTAAAACAGGCACAGGTAAAGAGTTCTTTCCTATAAAATGTGAGAGTCACTAAAGTGACTCCAAAAGCTCTAGGAGGTAGCTTAAAAGGACCCATAGCATGACAGGAATGTGTGTAAATCATCTGACAAATTTGGTGGTGAGTAACTTGATTAAAACTTTAAGTGGTAGGAAATTCTTCTGTCAGCTGCAGGTGTGAGCTGTTCCTTGTTCCTGGGCCTTGTAAACACCCACTGTAGACTGACTTCTGAGTTGTTTCTTTTCCCCAGCTGAAGATGGCAGAGAAACTGCAAAGTTGTACAGACACAACAGGCATGTGCCCCTCTAGTGCATTTGCTGAAATTACAGATTTAAGAATGTGGTTGAACTCTAAACTGACAAGTTCTGCTCCTGAGTAACTGAAGGAATGGTCCAAACCTCTTCAAAATTACTACTTTTTTTTTGCCAGAGACTGAGAGGTGTTGATTATACCTTCTTCCCTACAGACACTCTCAGAAAAGGTCTATCTGTGTAATCATTCAGCCAGACCTGGTCACACCCTCAGTACTTGGCAGCTTCTGGTGTGTTTTTTTCCTGATAACACTCAAGCCATGTCCTTTTAGCCTGATGTGCATTAAAGCACTGCCAGCTATGCAAGCCTGTGTTTGAGTTACACAGCTGTGGTTCTGACAGAGTTGGTTTAATTCTGAATTAAAGGATCAGCATTTTGAATAGCAGAGTAAATTACCAGTTCTGATGATGAAGTTCGTCTGCAAAATGGGCCTGTCACATCGTGTGAAAGTAATGATAGTGTCCTGTTATAGCTGTAGTTGCAGCAAAGACTGAAGTCTGACAAGTGCAAGAAACAGCAGACCAGCACAGAACCCAGTCCAGCCACTTTTATTACTTAATTTATCCTTAAGAAGGTGGATCCTTGGTGATCTACAATAACACACAGACCATCCTGTCCTCTGCCCCTGTTTTGGGGGGTACAGGTGGGAGACAAAAGTTAAAATAACAAGAAAAAAAAAAAAGAAAGGGACTTTGAGTGATGTCATTCCAGCTGTTTTTTTAAATGCCTGGGTAGGTGGGAAGCAGTGCTGGGCAAGGGGAAAACTGAAACCACCCATATGAGAAACATGAACCTGAATCACAGTGAGGTGTTTGCCTCCACCTAAGATTGATGTTAAGGGGTGGAGAGGACTATAAAATGGGAAAAGGGGAGCTAGTAGGCTTTTATAAAATGCAACTGGATATTGTGTGAGGCCTTGTTGTTTGTGTAATGTTTACTGAGTATCCAGAGCGACTTCGGGGCTGGCTGGTGTGGATACATGTTTTGTTGGACCTGTGGAATTTTGTTTCTGAACTTATCAGCATACCTCTTCTACAAATAAAACTTAGGGCAGGTGGTGGAAGTGCCAGGTTAAGCAACAGCTCAGCAGTCTGTTGTGTCCCTGGGCAACTCTGATCCTGGGTTAAGACTGCTAGATATATCTTCATAGTATTAACTCTCTGTTCTAGCAGTTGGATGTAGCAGCTGTCTAGACACAGAAAACCCTTCTCAAGAGATGGACTGATTTTTCTGCTCGTGAGCTTTATTCCTGCGGTATTTTGCTTTGTGCTTCACCACTGTGTCCTGTGTTAGGGTCAGTGATGTGCTGAGCATGGATTTTGGCAAACACTTCTTGTTGCATAGGTTGGTGGACTTAGTACTTAGATCTTAATATGTGCCCTGCAAGGCCACAAAGCATTTGGTTTGTGTTTCAAGTTCAATTAGAATTTGTTGGCCTCATGACATGAAAGTCTGTTTTTAAAACAGAATTAGTTCTGCTGAGGTCCTTTAAGAATAGGGTGCAGAAGTGAGTGAAAACAGGCAAGGGGAGACTCCAAGAGAAATGTAGTAGTGTATGTATATAAGGAAACAATATTGAAGTTATATGTTTTCAGCAAATTAAATGTAAAAAAAGAACTAGTTCTTTTAATGGGGCATGAAAATGTGATATGTGGTGTTGTATTTATAACTTAATGTACCAGACAACACAACTAAAGTCTGGTAATGGCAATTCCAAATCTGGAAAAAGAAAATTAAACTGTTCTGATGAAAGGTAAAGCACAGCAAATATATTCTTTTAAATTCTTTGACCAGCTCTTGGGGCAGTGATAGGAATGAAATGGTTTGGGTTGCTGGGGGGATTTGATGTCCTGATAAACACCAGCCTTTTAACCAGGGCTCAGGATAGTGGCTGAGGTGAGCTGTCTTTGAGGTGAAGTTAGCTGAGGTGCAGTACGTGGGGACAACTCTGAGGCTGCTGATCTGATCCTTGGTTTTTTTTTTCCTTTCAGATGGGAAGAATGCGAGTGGATCCAAACAGCGTTACAATCGTAAAAGAGAAACTTCATATTCCAAAAATGAGAACTTTTCCAGTCAGTCCCGCCGCTCCAATTCACAGAAAAGCAAAGCTTTTAACAAGATGCCCCCTCAAAGGGGAGGCAGCAGTGGAAGTGGCAAAACTTTTAGCTCTTCTAATGGTGGAAGACGAGATGAGGTGAGAAGTGTGATGCCATGCCTGCAAGGCCTTCTTTCTTGGCATGTGAGGATCACCCTGACCTGCCTAGATAGGTCTGCTGTGTTCAGCTCCTTGGCTGGGAAGGGAGGGACTGAGAAGAGGTGCTGACATTGTTGAGATGCCAGAGGGAGTGTGAGCAGAGCTACTTGGCAACTACAGAACAGGAGTGCTCTCTGCTCTGCTCTGAGAAAAACTGCCATCTGAGACTGGGTGCCAAGACAGGCCATGTACATATCTCATGACAGAGGTCCTTCATGGAAATGCACAGTGACACAATTTCACTGCCCTCTTCTGCTGGATTAACTCAGGATGCCATTGGCTGCCTGGCACACCTGGGCACACCTGGCTCATGTTCAGCTGTGGTTGACCAGCATCCCCAGGGCCTTTCCTGATGGGCAGCTTTCCAGCTGCTCTTCCCCAGGCCTGGAGCACTCTGTGGGGCTGTTGTGACCCGAGTGCAGGACCTGGCACTTGGCCTTGTTGAACCTCACACAGTTGGCCTCAGCCTGTTGGTCCAGCCTGCCCAGATCCCTCCACAGAGTCTTCCTGTCCTCCAGCAGATCAACATTTCTGCCCAGCTTGGTGTCATCTGTGCACTTGTTTAGGCTGCCCTTGGTCTCCTAAGCCAGATCATTGATAAAGACATTAAACAGGACTGGCCCCAATACTGAGCCCTGGGGAACCCCACTAGTAACCAGCCCTAGCTGGATGTAGCTTCATTCACCACCACCCTCTGAGCCCAGGCATCTGGACAGGATTTTACCCAGGGAATAGTGCACCTGTCCAAGCCACGGGCAGCCAGTTTCTCCAGGAGAATGCTGTGAGAAACTGCGCCAAAGGCTTTTCTGAAGCCCGGGTAGACAACATGCACAGCTTCTCCCTCATGCACTAAGTGGGTCACCTTGTCATAGCAGGAGATCAGGTTAGTCAGGCAGGACCTGCCTTTCATAATCTCAGCCTGGCTGGGCCTGATCCCCTGCTTGTCCTGTACATGCTGTGTGATGGCACACAGGACAAGTGCCTCCATAACCTTCCCCATTGCTGAGATCAGATTGACAGGCCTGTAATTCCCCAGATCCTCCTTCCAGCCCTTCTTGTAGATGGATGTCATACTTGCTCACTTCCAGCCAGATGGGAGCTCCCAGTTTGCCAGGACTGCTGCTAAATGCTGGAGAGTGGCTCAGAGCCACCAGCTCCCTCAGTCCCCTAGGGTGGGTCCCATCCAGCCCCTTGCACCTGGGGCTGTCTGAGTGGCACAGCAGGTCGTTGGTTGTTTCTACTGGATTATGGGGGCTTCATTCTGCTCCCTATCCCTGTCTTCCAGGTCAGGGGGCTGCCTACCCTGAGGACAACTGGTCTTACTGTTAAAGGCTGAGGGAAAGAAGGCATTTAGTACCTCAGCCTTTTCCTCACCCTTTGTCACTGTGTTTCCCTTGGCATCCAAAAAAGGATGGAGATTTTCCTTAGCCCTCTTTTTGTAGCTGATGTTTTTATAGAAACTTCTTTTTGTCTTTTACAGCAATGGCCAGATTAAGTTCTAGTCAGGCTTTGGCCCTTCACTTTTTTTCCCCTGCATAACCTCATGACATCCTTGTAGTCCTGCTAAGTTCCCTGCCCCAACTTCCAAAGGTAATAAACTCCTTTTTTTTCCTGAGTTCTGGCTAAAACTCTCTGTTGAGCCAGGCTGGTCTTCTCCACTGGCTCATTTTTTGGTGCATGGGAACAGCATGTTCCTATGCCTTTAAGATTTCTTGAGGAATGTCCAGCCTTCTTGGACTGTTTTGCCCTTCAGGCCTGCCTCCCAAGGGACTTTGCCAGCCAGTCTCCTTAACAGGCCAAAGTTTGCCCTCTGAGGATCGATTGTGTTCAACGACTTCAGTGCACAAATTTACAAGTGATAGGGGTATTGAGAAAGTAAATGTATTGCCCTTGGTGATATCAAGGTGGAGTAAAACCAGACTGAGGGTTTCATGCTGATGTGGATCTAAATACTGTGGAGTGTTTGTGGACTTTAACTGGTATTTTGATTTTTCAGTGTTGGTGGATGAGCAACACTGCTTGCTTAGATTGCTGACTCAAAACTCACCTGCTGCCTCTGTTGGATTCTCATTCTTAGCTTCATTATATGAAAACTAACCAAAACAAGTACAACCTGTGCAAACAGTAATCAGACTTGTTTTACTGTCTAAAAGAGAAGTGTCAGGATTTGAACAACTTTCTTGTGTTACTCACCTTGACTAGGTCTTGCCAGCTTTTACTTGTCCTCCTATTGCTCAGTGTGGGGTAAGACCACTTGAGTTCTGACTTTGAGGTTCTCTTGCATTTCTAATGCTGCACTACTTGATTTGCAGGACTGGGATGGGAGAAGGTGAGTGAGTGGCTGCTGCATGTTCTGTGTGTAATCACTGGTGGGGCCTGGATGTCCATCTGTACTGATGCTTTTGCAGTAAATTCCAGCAAGTTCTGACAAAGGCTGTTCTCTCTTAGGTAGCAGAGGCTCAACGGGCAGAGTTCAGCCCTGCCCAGTTCTCTGGTCCCAAGAAGATTAATCTGAACCACTTGTTGAACTTCACTTTTGAACCCCGTGGCCAAGCAGGACATTTTGATGGGAATGGACATGGCAACTGGGGGAAAAGGAACAAGTGGGGACATAAACCATTCAACAAGGAGCTCTTCCTGCAGGCCAAGTGAGTGGGAGACCAGCAGGGCTCTTGGACTTCTGCAGACACTTGGAGCTGCAAGGGGTGACCAGACAGGGAATTGTTTGGCCTTGACTACCTGTGTTGTCTTTTCCAGAGTGAAATTACTTTCCCATATCATTTTAGTGGTAAATGACTATATTTTAAAGGGATGTTGTCTTTACCTATTTACAAGGTATTTGATGGATTGAGTCCTTTAGATACAAACCAATTAAGCTTCTGCTCAAAATTTCAAGCGTGGCTTTGGAACGTGGTACTGCCAGTTGGGAATATCTATGTAGTTCCTTATGGAATATGGTTGTTTTTTCCAAAAGTTAGTGTGAAAATGGATAGCAGTTGGTAGATGAAAGCTAATCTGAATTTACAAGTTCCAGAGGCAGTTGCTTATATAGATCTTAGTTCTTAAATTGCTGATTATTTTGCAGGCCCCTAAGTATGTAGTATAACCCAAATGATGATCAATATAGTAACCTAACAGCAGAATTCCTTTTGGCTGGAGATAATGGTTGTTTTCCCTGGAATTTGAAGTGTGTTCCTATCTTTGATAATGTTAAAGATAAAAAGTATTTTCAGCATTCTTGCTTCCGATTTTTCCCTAATGTTTTGTGGCTTATTGTAGTAAAGTCTATTTGCAGGAATCCTGGTAGTTGCAGTTTTTGTGACCATATTTTTTCCCTCTTGAGGATTCCCTGTTTTTTAATAGATCCCCATTGGAGCTGGCTGTTTGTTACACCTTTCTGAGAAACCAGTCTGCCTGCTCATTCTGTAGTTAGTGTGTGATGTTGTGTCTGAATTAGACACACCTGTATCCTGGAAATCTGGTTGTGAATTGAACTTCTGATTTTTTTGTTGATAGAATTTACTGACTACATCCAGTAATTTCTGCTGGACAAAGAAGCAGCTCAGAGAATCCTATAGGATAGTTCTCAAAAAGTTTTTAGAAACAACTGAGTGGATCATCTGTCTCTTTGCCTTTCCCCAGCTGCCAGTTTGTTGTCTCTGAAGAACAGGACTACACAGTCCACTTTGCTGATCCAGATACCTTGGTCAACTGGGACTTTGTGGAGCAAGTGGTCAGTTGTGATGGGCTAGATTTTTTTTTTTCCTTCTTAAGAACTTCAACCTGTCTTTAACTACCTCTTTCCCTCTGTGATGTTACATAAAACTCAGCTGTTTTTGAGTTGAGGCCTTTTCTGTCACTCCCACAATACTGGGAAAGATCTGTCATGGAATATATTATGAAATACTTTCATGACAGGAAAAGAGAAGTGCTAAAATCTATTAGGAAAATTAGCAGCTTCTTCTTGCTTTCGCAGATGGGAGCTCATCAAAAATAGTATCTGACATTCTGTAGACAGAGTCCTTGTGATCGAGATATTAACAGAAAATTTGGGCACGAGTCCATGGAAGAGGACTAGAGTGTAAAATTTTGAAGAATTATTCTGTGCATAGGTGGCCTATCTTGCCTAGCAACAAAATGGAAAATCTCTTGCGAATTGTGGTCAGAAGTTTTGGGTTGCCTCAAGCAGAAACTTCTACCTGCCAAGACAGTCTGGTGCATGGTGTAGGTGGAGAGGAGGTAGGCTTACTGTTACCTGTCACTACAGAGAGCTGAAAAAGTCTAGGTGCTTGCTTGGCAGTTAATGTCTCTGCCACCCAGAGATGCTACCAAAGTGTCTGACTGGAGCTAGCACGTTCATGGAGTGGGTAAGTTCAGTCTCACAGTTACACAGGGCTGCACAAGTCTGCTTGTGTGAGAGGCCACAGAGCTCGTTTGCCATCTTCTCGCTGGCTGAATTCAGATGATGAAGATGCTGCTGACTCTTAGACATGAATACATGAGGGGAAACATGAGAAGACTTACTTTTTAATGTCATTAGAGTGGAAATAAGACATAAGATGGGTGGTTTAGAAAGTTATTCCATGTGTAACCTGAAGGTGTTAGTTCACAGTGTACTAATTTCTTGGTAAATAAACAGCATAAAGAGCTGGAAGATAATATGTTAGAATAGATCTTACAGGTGGCTTGTTCTGTATCCCAGGAGCTGACTGCTGAGTCTAAAGCTTGTGCTGTTGTTCTCATGTGCCATTGCAGCGGATCTGTAGCCATGAAGTGCCCTCTTGTCCAATTTGTCTGTACCCACCGACCGCAGCCAAGATCACGCGCTGTGGGCACATCTTCTGCTGGGCCTGTATCCTTCACTATCTCTCCCTGAGCGAGAAGACCTGGAGTAAATGTCCTATTTGTTATGGCTCTGTTCACAAGAAGGATCTGAAGAGGTGAGACAATATTAATGAAGCCATGCACGTTTTGGAAATGTTATTTTTACGCCGCTAACCCCCCCGTCCGTTGCAGTGTTGTTGCTATGGAAACGCGTCAGTATGCGATCGGTGACACCATTACCATGCAACTTATGAGGAGAGAGAAGGGTGTTCTGGTGGCACTGCCCAAATCCCAGTGGATGAACGTGGTGCAGCCTGTTTACATCAGAGGTGAGTGTATGCAAGTCCTGGTGGTTGGAATGCTGCTCCAAATCGTGACCAGGATTTGTGTAGAGGCAGTTTATCCTGGCAATGCCATGCTGTCACCTTAAAATACACCAGACTGCAAAATGTGGGGCTTAGCAGCTGACAAGCTTAATGACCACATATTAACAATAAGCTTTCTACTCACACTGTTTTTCTGTAAGGCTTTAACTCGTGTGCTGTTTCCCTTCTCAGTCACTCCTGATAGTTTGATGTGTACTTTGTATTCTACAGTCATTGGTGTGACTCTTACTGCTCTTATCTGCTCTTCAGTGTCCTTAACTTTTCTCCTCCTGACTTCTCATTATACAGCTTCACAAAAATAACTTGTGTCTAAACTATTTCAAGGCTGTAATCTTCAACAAGGTTTTCATCATCGTCACTTATCAACTGAAGTCAGTAAATGCTATGGGGAAATAATCAAAATTATTGCAAACCTATTCCAAACATCTGTTGCCTGACATCTTCAGTTTTCTCCAGTCAAGAGTGTGACTAACTCATCATCATCATCTTATCTGTTAGTATCACAAAAAATTTGTGACTAAAGAAATGACTTTACTGAACATTGCTGCTTTGTGGGCTGTTCTTGGCTCACTTCATTTTGCAGTCACATTTAGGAAAGGCTGAATGCTTTTAAACTCTCTGGAAAGTCAAGTTGCCTAATGTGTGATAGGTATCCAGCATGCAGGCTTTGGTCTTACATGGTTTCTCAGCATTTGAAACTAGAGGACTTCAAATCCTTTCATAAAACAAACAAAAGAACAAATACAGGATTTGAGATCATTCTAAAGCCAGGAAATTCAGCATTAACTTGGTGTCTGTAGACAAGGTTGGACCCTTGGGGAGCAGTGAGTACAGGGACTGTGTTAATCTGTGATGGTGTGGTTGCTGTAAAGTAACAAAGTCAGCTTTTGCTAAACTTGCAATTCTTTATCTTGCTATTTCTGCTCTGCTTCTTGTAAAAACTTCATAATAATGTTTTGTACAGATTTTTAATACATATGGGCTTATGAACTAGTCTGAGCCAAACCAGGGTGTGTTTGCAGAAATGTCCAATTGCAGTATTTTTGAGAAAAGGGGAAGAAGCTGCAGACTGCATTGTTTCAGGAAGTTTTGACACCC
The DNA here is from genome assembly GCA_013398175.1 of Climacteris rufus. Classification (NCBI taxonomy): domain Eukaryota; kingdom Metazoa; phylum Chordata; class Aves; order Passeriformes; family Climacteridae; genus Climacteris; species Climacteris rufus. The sequence goes on along the minus strand of VZRZ01003130.1, from coordinate 160,604 downwards.
CCAAGGCTTCTCAGAGGTGATGCTTCTACAGTGCAGAAGTTTAGGCTTGATTTTTTTTCTGATGTGTAGCAACTGAGTGGTGAGGTGGCAGATAAAGTGCTGTGTGGGGGAGATATGTGTCAGAGCAGGTATGTGGCACCAGCCTGTGATACAGTGGTAATTTGTGGAGTCTATATTGAACTCTTGCTGACTATTGTGTGCCCTGGGGGAATTAACTCACAAAACTGAGCAGTAATAAAACTCTAGAAGAAGTAGCAGGCCAAACTGGTGGCTCTACATGCAGATATTAATGATTTGGTGCTCTTTCTGTTCAGATGACCAGCACAGTCAGTATTCAAAGCTGCTTCTGGCATCCAGGGAGCAGGTCTTGCAGTTGGTGATCCTGGAGGAGAAAGCAGCATTACTGAAACAGTATGAAGAAGAAAAACACACCCCAGAAGCTTGTTTCATTGAGGCAGCTATCCAGGAGCTGAAGGTAACAACCTCCTGGGAGGCTTTTACTAAGTTTATTTTTAAGAGTGTGTTGAGTGCTGAGAATCCCTGTTCTGCTGAATAGATGGCTGTGTGTGATTATTCTGGTCTCCAGCAAGTTGCTGGTGTTTGCTGCTGGAATAGCATTGTACACTGTGGAGGAGACTGTAGGCTTTGGACCCCAGGTATCATCAGGTGTGATATTCAGGATAACACAGCAGAATGATTTTATTGAGTGGTATTGTTTTCAACCGTGTAAAGGAGTTCTGCTTTCAAAGAATGTTGGGTTTTCCTTTCAAATCCAGAAATTTCTGGGATAACTTCTGTTGGGCAAACATGAACAAACTTTACAATATTCCTTTTGAAACCCTTTAGGTGTTCTACATGGCTGTTCTTTCAGTAACAAGAAGGAGAGGAAGGATCTCTCTTTGAGTCACTCTTTGTCACATAGGGATTATAGATCTATGAAATCTCAAAGTATAGGACAAGGCTAAAAATAACCATGGTGATGGTCTCCTGGCTTAAATGGCAAATTGAAACTTGTTCCCTTTGGGTGACCTGCAGGAGCGAGAAACAGCACTCTCTGCTGACCAGGATAAAACCAGTGGCATTGCTGGAATCACTGCAGCTGTGGAAGAATTAGTCCTCGAAAGCTCCAAGGCTGTGGAGCCTGCAGTTACCCAAGAGAAAAAGGTGGGTGACAACCCTGCTCTGGCAGATCCTGTTAACACTTAATTCTCACACCTCACACTGCAGTGTGTGGGGAACTCGTGCCAGAGACTTTTGCAGAGATGATAATCTTTGAAGGAGGTGGTGTGGTACTAACTGTGTCCTCTCTGCTGTGGTAGTGTGGTGTGGAATATCTCTCTGCATTCGATGAGGAGCTTGTGGAGCCTTGCTCTGATCTGGCAAGTTCCTTTTCACCTCCTGTGGAAGTGGAAGAGGCAGTGCTGGATGAGGAGGAAGTACCTGAGGTGGACACTGTAGGGGAGCCTGATACGAGCACTACAGAACCAAATCCAGCTGAAACGAGCTGCCAAGAATCTAAAGATACAATTAGCAGTGGACATCTTGGCAACTCTCCTTTTTACTATTTCTATCAAGGTCAGTGCAATGAAATTGTGGAATCATGGGGGCAGAGATGCCTCCTTTGGAACCCTCCCTGAGGAATATGTTTGTCACTTCATTAGATGCAGCTAACCCCTGTGAAACAAAAGTCCCACAGGAACTCAGAAAGCAGCTTTAATTTTATTACTAGAGGGTGGATTGAGGTGGGGGAAGGGAACTGAGAATGATCAGGCAGAGAAGGAGTGCTGCTGTCTTCCCTTTCAGCGGAGGATGGGCAGTGCATGTACCTGCACCCTGTGAACGTTCGGTGCCTCGTGCGGGAATACGGCAGCCTGGAGAAGAGTCCAGAGAAGATCACTGCAGCTGTAGTGGAGATAACTGGCTATTCCATGACAGAGGTAGTTATTTTATCTTCTTGATAATTAAGGGCCCGTGTCTTAGCAGATTGTTCATTGTAGCTGACAGAGGAGACTTGTTTCTCTTCAGTAGTAAGAAATGATAAGTATGGATGGATAGGGGTGCTGATCTGTGAAGGGCATCTGTGGAAAATGCAGTGCCTTATGTTGCTTTTGGTAAGTAGGCTGCAGTCTACCTTTACTTTTCTAGAAGGTAGAAGTTCTAGGAGTAAGAGAATTGGAAGCTTAAGATTGGTTTGTTGTTAAAGCCATTTGAAAACAAGTAAATTCTTGTTTCATGTAAGACACTTGAACTACACAGTTTATCATCTATCTCGACCTGAAGAAGAGTCTACCTCTGTTTTAGAGTGGTTTCTGAGCAGTGGAATATTATGAAGTAAAGAGGATGGAAGGAAACTTCAGTGTTTGAGATAGAGGGAGTGAAAATGCTTAAGGCACTGAAGCTCTGGAAGAGGAGATGGGTCTTGAATTAATTTACTTCAGATAAAAACAACTGTAAGAACTTACACGTGCAGGAGCAACTGTGCATAATTCTTAATTTATCTTTAAGAAATATGTTCAAGTCAGAATGGATGCAGAGGAAGTAGAGAATTCAAGTTTTCAATCTCTGTGAGGAAAAATATGAAACTCAGTTTGATTCAGCCTAGCAAAGTGGTGGTCTTTGCTCAAAATAATTTAAGTGCAAAAGGCAAAATTTGTCCAGCACAAAAATAATTGCATTGCAGGTGTGGTATTGCAGAATTTTATTCTGGTGATGTGAGCAAGAAGGGAGAAATAACATGAAAATCAGTAAGCAAGCTGGAATAACTGCACCCAAGGCTGATTATGATGTAGTTGGTGGAGATCTTGGAACATTTGGCTGTGACTCAGGGCATCCTTCATGTGTTTGCAGTTTATAAAGTAACTATTGTGTCACTGGTGCTATTTTTTTCCATTTGATTTGATGAATGGTGTGCATTCTCTCTCCATTCATCACCAGCAGCCTCTAGGCCATGTGGTGATGTATCACTGTCTCTTTATCAGGACATAAGACAGCGTCATCGCTACCTCTGTCACTTGCCCCTCACCTGTGAGTTCAGCATTTGTGAACTGGCTCTGAAGCCACCTGTCATCTCCAAGGAGACTTTAGAGCTGTTTTCAGGTTGGTCCTTCCTTTCTAGTACATTCTGCCTTGAAGAAATTGTTCTCGAAAGAGCGTATGTTGTTTGCAAGCATAATTTTTTATTAATCAGTGATGAGGTTGTTCTCAGAGCTGGAAAAAGCACTGCCAGAGCATTGGTGTGGGTTGTTTGATAGCAGTGTTGTGCATTGCTCATAGATGACCTTGAGAAGAGGAAACGTCTGCGGCAGAAGAAAGCTCGCGATGAACGGCGGCGCGAACGCAGGATTGAGATGGAAGAGAACAAGAAACAGGGCAAATGTAAGTCCTGATTGCACATAACTGCTGGATTTTCAGTCATGTTTGGTGGCTGAACTGATTTCTTGAGCTGTAGGATGAACTCTGAGTCCTGTAGTTTGTACTTAAAACAAGATTACAAAATATTAGAAACAATGTCTGTATAATGAAAACCATAAGCTGTTTTAGTCAGGATGTTAAGTGATGTTATGCAATTGCTGCATACTTGTGCATTTTGTGAGGGATGGAGGGCATTTGAGGGCACAGCTATCTCCATGGTGTAGATAGCTCTCAGGATTCTTAGTTTCTGTTTTTATAGTAATCATGATGTAGAGTGAAAAGTGAAGAAGGCAAAAAACGGCCTAGAAACTGCTTCCATCCAGCAGCAGGGCTTGTACTGGTCTCCAAAATAGAGGGTGGAAAGAAAATTGAGTTGGCACCTCCTAGACTCCTGAAACGACTTGCATATTGACAGTCCTCCTCCACATTGTGTAGAGCTTTAATTTAAAATCTCTTTCTAGATCCAGAGGTCCATATTGCTTTAGAGAATCTGCAGCAGTTCCCTGCTTTTACATCTTGCCCTGGAGAAACTACCAGCATTGATCATCAGAGCTTCTGTCAGTCTCCCCTTGGCAGAAGCCCTGTGTTTCAGACAGGTGAGCATCTGGAAGAACACCTCATGTTCTTTAGGGATCTTGTGCTCAGGTCATCATGCTAAACTGTCTCAGTACTGATCAAAGACAGTTTATTTTCAGAGAAACGATGGCTGTCCCATCCCAGTGTTCAAGGCCAGGTTGGATGGGGCTTGGAGCAACCTGGTCTAGTGGAAGGTGTGCCTGCCCATGGCAGGGGGGTGGAATGAGATGATCTTCAAGTCCCTTCCAACCCAAACCAGTGATTCTTTCCTAGGTTGCCTGTGAGAACGTACACAAGAGGCTGACATGGCTAAGAAACATCCTGGTCCTTTGCTTTTTATTGCCTTTACTTCAGTGACAGTATGAGATCTGAACTGTAGTTACCCCATCTTTTACATTTTTTGCTGAGGCAAAAGAAAGGGGGAAAAATGCCCCAAAAAGGGAAGGAAAGTGTGTATGCCAGGAAAACACTACAGGCATTTTTTCTTTCTACCCTCTCCATCTTCTCCAACATGTTATACTAAAATAACACAAACAAGCCCCCCTGCCAACTTCCCACAATAGGTAAACAAAACCTCCCAAACAAACAGACAAAACCAAGAGAAAAACACAAGCAAACTTAAATTTCCCTTAAATAAAGATGGAGGAAGTTTGAGAGGTCCCACTGTGTGACTGATGGATAGAACCAATGTAATAAAAATTATTAATTACATAGGATAATAAGACTTTATTTCTGTTACATACTGAGTGCTTTTGCCAAATGCAGCTGGCTTTAATTCTCTGCTCCTCTCTCTGTAGAGTCTGTTCCAACTCCGCTGTCACCTGCTGCCAGCCAGGTCAGCCCACTGCTCTGTGGAAGTTTGGAAGAAGAGTCTCCCTTCCCTTCCTTTGCCCAGGTAAGCCATGTAGCAAAGTGAATCCTGTCAGAATTACCTGTGTCTTAGTCGGGGTTTAGCCTGAGAATACAATTGCTTCTCCTACAAAAACAATGTGGGCTAAATCCTTAGGGAGATATCCTAAGGTTTGAGTGCTTGAAGGGGTCTCTAGATTTTCTTGCCACTTAGGGGGTATGCAGGATTGTTCAAGTATGTGGAATTTAATAATATCCTACAACTTTTTTGATAGATGTTGAGAGTTGGAAAGGCAAAACCAGAAACATGGCCTAAACCTGCTTCAAAGACAAGAGGTAAGAAAATTTGATATTAGTACTTCAGGTTCTTTACCATGCATCCAAATGTGAGAAATCTTGTAAGTTCAAAAGGAGGATCCTGGAGTGTGGAGGGGCATTTGTGTGGGGAAGGTTTTATAAAGCCTTGTGCATGTCTTTCCCTCTTTCAGATGAGAACACTCTGGCACTCCCTGTGCCCGTGGATAGTGATGGAGAAAGTGACAGCTCTGACCGGATACCTGTGCCCAGCTTCCAGAATTCCTTCAGCCAAGCTATTGAGGCAGCCCTCCTGAAACTGGACAAACCGTCCACAGCTGATCATTTATCAGGTAAAAGGCAGGGAGGAAGGCAGGAAAATTTTCTGGAGTGAAAAAATTGAATATTTCCCCTTCTTCCTCTGGGAGAAGTGAAAGCAGCAATTTTGGGGATCAAAAATTGGCCAGAGAACAGTTCTGAAAATTGTCAGGTTGTGGTTTCTGAACAGCTTGACTAGGGCTTCTGTCAGCTTAAAGCAGCCTCTTAGTGGGAGCTGAGATCTCCAACTAGCAAAGAATCCTGTTAGGACAAAGATGGTTTTTGACAATCATGTTAGCCATGTCTCTACTGGAACCTAAATTAAGCTTTATCTTAAGGAAGTTCAGGTTATGCATTTTTAAACTAAAAAATACCTGAGCTGCTGAACTACCACTTCAGTTTGACCAAAATGTCAAGGTAACTGTTAGCTGAAATTTCAAGGTAAGGAGTGTGAAAAACTGAGATGAACTTAAACCTCCAAGCCTGGTGCTGGCTGGTAAAACTAATTCTTAATGCTCATTTCTGATGTTTAACTTTGGCTTCAGTTTGGAGTCTGCACTGGATGATGGAGAGAGTTGGATGGGAGGGCCTGGGAGTTTCAGTGGAGTATCTGCTCCAGCTGTAGTGTTTTTTGGACATGGATGAAAGTGATACTTGTTGGAAAGGGAAGCTGCTGCATGCTGAAGTCCTGGGATCTGCTGTTGCAACAGCAACTTTACAACCATTTAGGCATGTTTATAATTGTGTTTTAGGTGTGATGAAGTGTCTCAGTTTATCTGCAGTAATTTTTTTGTTAACATTAAACTACCTGGTGTTCAGTGAGTTATAGGGAGTGTTGTGGATCTGTAGAAACCATTTAGGCTAGGGAAGATGATTGATCATTTGTGTGTGATGTTCCTGTTCCATGAGAAGAATGACAGTATCATTTTAATTCTTCACAGAGGAAAAGGGAGGCAAGAAAAGAAAGAAACAGAAGCAGAAGCTATTGTTCAGCACCTCTGTTGTTCACACAAAGTGATTCTGCTATTCAAGAGAAGTTTCCTCTCCTGGTTTTCTTTTAATTTTGCTTTGTTTTGCTGCTATAGTTTAAGTATTTAAATTTGAACAGCCTAAACTTGTGTTTCCAGGGCTTTTAGGGGCTTCAGGAAGAAACCATGACAGTGTATGTTGAAGTAACGTGTTTTGATTCCAACTGCTTAATGAGTTTATACTGAAAGCAGAGTTTTGGAAGTAACAACCCAGAGACAAATCCACCAAGGCTTCTAGTTGCTTAAGTCAGTTTTTTGGGCCTGATAAGCAGTATGAAAGTCCTTACAGCTGTGTGGCACTGCCAAAGTACTGCAATATTACCCAAGAGAAAAGGCAGAGAGCCTTTATTTCCCTGTAATTATTCATGGGCAGAGGTTCATCTGACTGACAGTAGTGCTGTTTCAGGAAAGCTGTCAAACTGCTCTCTTGAAAAACTGGTTTTGGCTGCACTGGAAACAGGCAAAAGAGCTTACTGGCTTTAGAGTGTTAGCTGCTATATCTGTTCTTTTTCTAAAGAGCAAGAATTCCTCCTGTTCTCCTGGCTTGGAAAGATTTAAAGCTGAGGTGAGTGTAAAGCAGAACTTCGCTACTTGTCTTAAAGTGGCTCATGATTTGTGTATTTCAAAATGCACACTGGCACTAGTGGTAGAAGGAACCTCCTGGCTTCTCTCAGTTGTTCAGCTCTGTTTTAATGTGGGTGAGCGAGGCTGCTAATCTTTTTTTTTTGTTTTTTTACCAACCATGGGCTATACATTTTTTTTAACCTGATCATCTAGAATAAATACTCCCCCCTAAGGCTCCTGGCAACCACCTGAATGATGGTTTGACACTGGCTGCTCTTGAGCTGGAAGAACAACTGAGAGCTGAAGCCTGTAGATAACTTTTATGCCCCAGCAAGAAACTGGGGTTCTCTAGTACTGGGATAAGGGCCTGTATCTGCTTGGTTGTGGGATTTAAGTTGATCTGTACTACGAACATCTCTCTCCCTGCTCTCTCTTTGGGTGGTCACATTCTGCACTGCTTGTGGTTTGATTTGAGCTAATGAGTTAAGTGGTGTGGATTTTGTTGAATAAAATGAACTCTAGGTGTAATGTACCAGTGAAGGCCAACAGTTGCAATAAATGGTATGCACATGCACTTACAGTACACCCTTCCTCAGCTGTAGCTGAACTGTCAGAGCAGCATGGAGCCCTAGAAAACTTCATTGCACAGATTCAAATTTTACCTTCCTGCTGACAGAATTAATTCCAGGACACTGGTGTAAAGCACCACTGAATTTACACAGGGAGACTGACAGTGTCTTCTGTTGCCTTCAGCCCCACTTGCACAGGTTTCAGTGTGCTCTGTCCCTCTGACACTGTCATGGATCTGAGCAAAAGTGTGTTTGGGGCTCCTGGAGTTAGGTATCCCAACACCACTGGCAGCCAGTGGTTGTGTCCCTGTTTAAAAAGCTGATGTCAGTACATGGGTGCTTGATTTCAAAGCAACAAGCTCCACACCTGTGCCTCATGGGAAGCTGGTACCAAAGGGTACCTGTCACAAAACCAGAATGGGAGAGGGGGGAGGCAAAGAATACTTCCAACTGCTACAGGAGGATAGAGGAAACACCTGCAAAACATTCTTTGAAAGCAGCTTGACTTCACGCTTGGTCACAACTAACCACACCTGACTGGAAGACAGTACAGCTTGTCTTGTTCTTGCAAAGAAACTAGGACAAGATGCCTGAAAGTGGTAACACATCTTGCTGTCAACACTTTAAATGCATATTGGAAAGCAATTGGTGAGGGCAGGGAAAGTGAGAGAGATTCAAATATGCATTTAACTGTGTTCACAGCAGGTCATTTTAAGCCATGGAACAGGAGTAACTACTTAGTGTCTAACCAGTATCTGTTGTGTTCTATTATCTCTGCACATTTATAGTCAACTTTTCTTTGCATTGGGAAGAGAGAATAGCTGGAGCTGGTGTAACTCACCTCCACATGTCACAGGCACTAGGGTAAGGGAAGTGATGTCCCTGTTGCAGGGCCAGTCTTCACAGGGACAGCACCTTCAACTGTATCTTGTTTTCCTATGGACTCGAGATAATACCAGCAGCGCTACTTTCCTGTAACTGATTGGTGTAAACTTAATAAATATCTAAGCAGTACTTGTACCTATGAGTTTTATAAGGGGTGGGATGGAGCCATGCATTCCCTGTACTCTCTGCTCCTGTGTACACAACTGGTGCTTTTCTGACTCAGAACAATGGATAGCCCTGTGGCTAACAGTGCACTTGAAGATAAGGTAAAAAGCAGATGTTAATGGTTTTTGTGTACTGATGGAGAATAACTACATTCCTTATCTCTGCCAACTGCCTAAAGCTCACTTCTACCTCAAAATGAAGACCACATTGAGCTGCCACACTCCTTAGGAGTGCAAGTGCTTTTGACTCCTGGAGTGAAAAAGGCAAGTAGCCTATTTCAGTGAAACCGGGTTTTATTTTTTTAAAATTTGTTTAAGAACATTTGGAATGGGGAATGAAGTCCAAATATGAACAAATGCTTTTCCTGTCCCCTGCATTGCTTAACACTGAAGATAACCAGCCACATGTTGATTAAACAAGTACAGGATGGAGGTGAACAGGACCAAGTGCCATATTCAGTCTGTCTCTGTGCCATCATCCTCCTCCTCATCTTCACTTTGAGCCTGCTCTTCTGTAAGGGAACAGCTCAACAAGGACTTCTGTACACATTGTCTTTCCTCTGCAATAAAGAAAGCAACAGAGGGTCATTACTTGATCTCTTCACATACACAGGAATATCCTCCACTTTTAAAGAAAGAAACATTTCTCAGACCAAGAATTCAGAAGTAGCCCAGCATATCCTACAAACTCCCAGGAACTGAGGCTGCATTTTAGAAAAGTGGCTGGAGAAACTCACCTTCATTTGTACAGTTTTGCAACAACCTCAGCAGCTGTGTTCTGTTATACTGTATCAGAAATTTCTGACATGTTCTTATGGTACCTGCAGAAGTAACAAAACCAGTATGTAACAATCTACATAACCAAATGTTTCACACCAGCTGCTGGTGTATTTTCCAAAGAGCATTGTATCAAGTGACAAATGCCCGAGGAAACAATTTTGTTAATGCAAATGCTAAGAAGGGGCTGTAGACTTCATTTCTGCACTGCTGAGGTTTAAAGGGTGGAATAAGAATTTCTAAATGCAGTGCCTGTTAGTTCCCCTGGGGCTTAATGTTCACGCTGTAGAAGATGCTATACTTTGAAAATATATTTTAAAAGAAAATAATGTAACATTGTATTTGCTGCTCTAGTTTTGTGATAAATGTAATGAAGATTCAAGGAAAATTAACGAGGGTTTCGAACAAGAACTGCTGGTGCCTGTTTCTTATTTAGATCTGCTGGAAGCAGTTGATGGTAGTGACACGCGAGGCGTCTGTCGCACCCACAACAGCCCCACGGGGTCGTGGCCGGTACGATTAAAGCTCCGTCCTTCCCCCGGCCCCGGGGGCTCCTGACCTCCGACGTGCAGGGTGTTGAGGAAGCAGGGGTAGCGCTGGGCGCGGCTCTCCAGGTACCGCACGAAGGGCAGCGCGGAGCACAGCAGCCGGTACGAGTCCTTGCGGCACCGCAGCAGCACCGTCCCGGTGTAGGCGTTCAGGTACTTCACTGCGGGACACACACGCACCGGTGAGCGGACCCGGAGGGGCCCCGCACCCCCGGGGGCCGCGCGTCCCGCTCGCACCTGCGAAGGAGATGGAGCAGCACGCCAGGCCGTAGTCCCCGTGCACCCGCGCGATGGCGTCCTTGACGGCGAGGCCCAGCGCGCGATCCTCGATGCACTGGCGGCACCGCGGGTCCTCGGAGACCACCTCGCACAGCACGTACCTGCGGGACAGCGCGGGCAGGGCAGAGCTGAGCTGAGCGGGGCGGGCCCGGCCCGGCCCGGCCGCGGCGGCGCCTCCCGCCCGCCTCACCTGTTCTTGAAGCGAACCATGGCGGCGGCGGCGCNGGGGCGGCCCCGCCTCCCTCCAGCGGCCGCGCGTGCGCGGTGCTGCCGGGAGCAGCCGGCGGGGCACGGAGTCAGATCACAGAATCGTTTAGGCTGCAAGAGATCTGAGGTCATCGTGTCCGTCCCCTGACCTGTCACCACCGTGTCAGCCAGACCACGGCACTCAGTGCCACGTCCAGCCTTTCCTTAAACACTTCCAGGGACGGTGACTCCACTACCGTCCCGGGCAGACCATTCCAATGTTTAATCACCTTTCCTGTGAAGAAATTCCTCATTTCCAACTTAAACCTCCCTTGNCATTTCCAACTTAAACCTCCCTTGGCGCAGCTTAAGACTGTGTCTTCTTGTCCTATCGCTTGTTGCCTGGAAGCAAAGCCCCATCCCCATCCGACTCCAATTGCCTTTCAGGTAGTTGTAGAGAGAAATAAACTCCCTCCTGACCCTCTTCAGGCTAAACAGCCCGAGCTCTCTCAGCCACTTCTCCCAGGACATGCGCTCCAGATCCTTTCCCAGCTCCGCTGCCCTCCTCTGGACCCGCTCCACCGTTTAATGGAGCATATTCTGGCTGGGCACATTGTGGCTGGGGTATATACACCTCGATGTCTTTCTTAAACTAAGGGGCCCAGAACCGGACACAGCACTTGAGGTGCGGCCTCACCAGCGCCGAGTGCAGGGGAACGATCGCTCCCTGGCCGTGCTGCCCGCGCTGTTCCCGACGCCGGCCGGCTCCCCTTGCCCCTCCTGCCCGCCCGGCCCGCTCTGCGGCCCTCAGGGCGGCCGCGCGCGACCCCGGCCGCCTGCTCCCGCCCTCCGCCAGGGGGCGCGCACGGTGCGCGGGCGGCCTGAGGGGGAGGCTGAGGGGGCTGCGGGGGGTCAGGTCCTTCGGCTTTAGCCCCTTTCGCTGCGTTGCACCGACCCGCCCTGGCCAAGCCAGCCTTGTTCTTGTGCCTAAAAAGTCTAAATGAGGGAGACGGGACATCTCCGTGTGACGGGAGCCGCGGGAGGTCAGTGGGAGGCGGGCGAGGAGCTGCCCTTCGACAGCTTCAGAGCGTTTAGCGCCTTCCCGGTGCTCCTGGAAGGGCTCTGCCTTTGCTGCCTCAGAAAACTGCTCCAGTATTTGTAGCTCCTCAGGCTCCAGGTATCGAGGGTTTCGGGATATGTGCTGATTAATGACAACAGCTGAGGAAATTGTGGAACAGAGCTACTTCCTATAATTATTTCTGTAATGGTGTCCCAGGCTGTGATCTGTAACATCGTCTGAGGAAGCAGGGAGTGCTCTTTGAAAAGATCTGGTAGGAGAATAAACTGAAGAGAGGGGAATGGCAGGAATAAGGGAAAAGATGTGAGGTAGATATCTGAGTGTGAGCTGGGAGAAAGAGTTTCACCGAGGTCCCTGCAGCCAAGTCCCATAGGAGTGCTGAGACACTATAGACTGGGTGGGAACTCATTGCTAATTCAGAGTGGAAACATCTTCTTTAATGACCTTCATTCTAGACACAGAAAACAATGATAAACCCAGTGGAAATCCTGCCCTGGGTGATAAACTTCTGCCCTCTGAAATAGATGCCTGTTGTGCTGCTCTCTCCCTTTGACTATCAACTCCTCTCTTTCACCTGTGATCACTTTTTTGAGTTTTTTTTTTTTTCCAAAGAACTGCAGAATATGAGTTGCCTGGAGAGAAAAAAGCACGAAGTCCAGTGTGGAGTTTCTAAGAGACCTTTTCTCTTGGGCCATGATCAAAGAGACTGGGAGCAGTTTGTCAGTTTTGAAGCTAATGCAGATAGAAGCATTTTCTCGATGAGAGGACTGCATTGCATTGATCTTTGCCATATTGCTCTTTGTTTTATTATCCAAATGGGGATCTAGCTGTCATCTGTTCCACTTGTCAATACAATGAGCTCCTAGGTGATAAACTAGTCTCATATTTTTGAACAATATTAAAGTCCCTGAAGATTCCCATTTAATTTCTTTGTGGAGTGAAGTCCCAGCTTAGCCTTCCAGTGTGCCTGCCAGGTACGTTTCCCTGCTGCCCCCGTGTTTGTGGTGGCATCCCCCATCCTGCCTTCTGACAGGGCTCAGGTTGCCCTGTGCTGCTCAGGTTGCTTTTATCCATCCCCTCCTTTATGTTCTTCTTGCAGAGGCACGCTGGGCTCTGACAAGCAGAGCATGTGAGTGCACTCTGCCCTGTAATCCAATAGGACATGTGCACTGTGCATGCTACGGGCTGGGCCCTGTGTGCAGCACAGGCCTCTGTTTCGGTCCAGAAGGCTGATTAGGAGAGACATGGTGCAGAGAGCAGTGCTGTGAGACAGCCCCGTGCCGCTTCATTTCACACAGGATGTTGTCTTTAGTTCCCTGTTGTTGGTTTGGAGGATGCACAGGGCAGACCTGAGTCACCACAGCTCCCTGCACAGTCACTGGCTGGGTTAGTACGAGGTGTGTGAGTCCAGTCAGGCATCCTGGTGTGCCGGGCTGACAGCACAGGACTAAAAGGTTACAACATCTTCACATTTGTTTTCCCACCTCCTCACTCTCCTCCTCTGCCAGATCTGCTGTATTGATTCCAGTGTCAGGGATTCAAGAAACTGTTGCAAGTGATGGTGAGTTATGCAGTCAAGGTGGGAAAGAACTGTCTCCTAAGAAAAGATCTGAGAGAGGGAAAAAATCAGGAAATGCTATTTAAATGGAAGAATGGGTGAAGAGACCTGCCAAGAGAGAGGATGGATGTCTCTCCTGCAGTCTTGGGGAGAAAATGTGGCCTGAGGATATCTTATCAAATACAGATTATGGAGGACAGAGCATGCAAGGATGGGGGAAATAACATGCACTGTCTGTACACATTAGAGGCAATTTGTAAAGCAGTTTGAGAACTTTTGACAGAAGATTATCAGTGTAAATGTTCATCAGTGGCTGTTCAATACAGTCGTAGAGCTAGGGAGGTGCAGGAGGAATCCTGAGGTCTCGTTTTCCCAGCTGCTCTTTGTTATTTGTGGTAGTGTGCCTGCACAGGGGCTATTCTGCATCAGTCTGGATTGGTTTTAGTATCATTTGCGTTCATTATTTCACATTTTACTCCAAGCTTGAAGGTCTAGGCCCTCATTTTGGATTTACATGCCATTTGTAATCTCCAGGTTGTGGGTTAGATTGCACTCCTTTTGTATGGAATTAATTGTGCTAATAATCTGCAATAGAAGCTGTGATAATTGCATGTTTTCTTGTGTGCAGCCAGCTCTTAGAGTTTGGATGTAACTGGTAATTAAAATTACCAGCAAATTGTATTCACTAAAATCCTCCCGTTAGTGAATCTTTGCACTCTTTTTAGGTGGAACACTTCCATTTTATAGATGAGGAAACTGAGGTACAGGGGGAGTAAACAGTTTCTTCCTATTAAATACTTGTCAGTCTGGAGATAGAGAGCAAGGACATGAAGTGAGTAGGGAGAACTGGCATATCAGCACTCACTGTGTTGGAGTACAGGTCTGCTATGTTGCTTATGCATAAGGAAGCTGAGTAATTACATTCTGGAGTAAAATTAGGACGCATTGGTACTCCATCCTTGTGATACCACAATTTGATCCTTGCCATGTAGCCAAAACCATGATTTTTGCTTCTCTCTGGGAGCAGAGAAATGAATTTGCCATCAGGTATGGTATCAGAGTCGGGGGAGACAGCTACATTTTGTTCCACTGTATGCACACTGCATCCCCAGATAACCCCACAGCCAAAAATACAAAACAATCTGACTAAAATTAAAACTGCTTCTTAAATCCTGTGTGATGTTGCCTGAAGCTTTTTGTTCAGTTTATCTTCACAAGGTCACTGAGACAGAAGAGTGCATTCTCCGAGCGTGCTGGCCTCGAGCCTTTCATGCAGATGCTTTCATTTAACATTTGGGACATTCTCCTTCTCCCTTTGGTCTCCTTTTTTTTTCCTCCCGCATTTTCTGTATCTCTCCACTCCTCCTTTTTGCATTCAGGTTCCCTCAGATCAATACATATAAGACTAAAAGCTATATTTTTTTTTATCACCCTAACATGTAATCACTAATAAGCTTTCTGGACACTCAAGCTGTCGTGGGTCAGAGGCTGCTGGTCTGTCAGAGCTGCCACATGAGCTGCCCCGTGTGCTGCCTGCAGCACTGCCCTCATCTTTGCTGTCATTCTGCCACGTGGAGTAATTGTCTTGCAAAACCAGGCATTTGAAGCAAATTCTTTTTCTGCCTCTTTCAGTGCAGGCAGTGTGATTGTGGACTACTCACTTAAGTTAAGCCACTAAATTCACATTTTGATTTATTTTTTTAATAGTCAAGAACAGAACGTGCTCTGAGAGACCTCCCATGTGTTATAAGGTGAGCTTCCATTAAGATACCGGGAATTGGAAGCCACTTTAGAAGATTGAAGCCCAATTTTAAAATCTGATAAAGGGCATAAATCTGATAAAGGGCATAAATATCTGTGAGTTTGGCACGTGCTGTCCAGCATGAACACAGAATCAGGAAAGAAACCAGTGCAGCAGAAACCAGTGTGGGAGAAGAGCAGTACAAGAAGGTGATGTGCCAAGGGAGAAGCTGGCCCTAGAATTGTCTCCAGCTCTGCAATAAGGATAATTGCAAATACTTTATTCATAGATACATGTTAAAAATTAGTAAACTGTCCACTTGAATGTTATTATTTATCAGATATGGTTAAACTTCTTTTCTGTAAGGGAGATCTGTAGGCAGCACACTTCATTTGCAGCAAGCTGCCACGAGAAGCAAACAGCTGCTTCCAAACTAGTTAATTAAATTAAGGCAAGAACTAGAATATTAGTTCAGATAGTTCAGGATTCTTTTCTCTTTCTTCTGTATTAGGGAACACGGACTGAACTGTAAGCCACATAACTTACTATGTAATCTGCTGTGTAAAAACCCCATATTTAATACCTCCTTAACAGGGATGTTAAGATGGATTAATTATTCTTTGTTCTGGTCTCTGAAGATAAAGGGTAATTACTGTTAATTATGTGTAATTGGAAAATTGCTCCTTCACAAAGAATCCAGTAGCATTAGCAGGATTTTAACTTACTGCTACCTATAGCAATAAGTTAAGGGAGTCTTACAACATTCCATAATGTTATGGCAAAGACTGCCATAAACTTAAGAACGGTCTCAGCAAGTCTTTCTCACTTTCCAGCCCACACCTGAGACGTGGATTTTCAGAGATAACAGATCTCAGAGCAGCCCAGGAGACAGGACTCTGTGTTTTGTTCTGTGCTGAATGGCACTTAAACAGGAGGTGCAGTTTGTAGGGCTGGTTGTCATTGAGAGTGCTGTAAAACCTTTCCTCAGTACATTTCCAGAAACCTGTGGAATAACCACCAAAGGAAAAAAAAACCAACAACAACAAAGCAAACCCTGAGATTGCCTGTCTGGGGAGGAAGCTTATGAAAAAAAGAAAAAAACCCCCATGACACTTTAGTAACCAATATATCTTTTGTGGGTAAGCACAGACAGGAGAGGTGTCTGACAGAGTGGAGACCATGTTCAAATATTTGAATTAAGCTTAAAAAGAAAAGAAAATTTGTTTTTTTACAAGAGTGGAGCATTTTCAATTATATAAGATTAGTTAATAGGTTTGCCTGCGATCTGAAATTCTGAACAGCCCCCCATTTCTCTTGTCAAAATATGTAGGTACATAACTTCCTTTAATTTCAGTAGGAGTTGGGCACTTTCATTTACATATAATTCTGGCCCTTAAGCTCTCCAGGCCTGAGTTTCACATTGACAAGGTGAGGGTAATAACATTTATCTACTTCAAGAAGTGCTGAAAATAAATGATTGAGTTATTATGTGCTTAAGTAATATAACAAATGAGATAATAGAAACTCTTATGGCAGAAACATAGCCTACCCTGTGTAAGTTTCTTCACATGTGAGTTGGTGTAGAGGCCACTCTGAAACAAAAATGATGTGTCTAGTGTTCTTGTAGTCTTGCAGATCTTTGCTCTCTGCTTTTCCTTTCCCCTCCATTCCCATGAGCAGATTAAGCCAAGGCCCTATTTTACAGTAAGATGTATCTGCTTATGCTGCCACATACCGAATAATCCTTTCTCTCCGTGGCTTTATGTTTAACTCCAGCAGCCTAGAGCAGCACAGGATCAGAGTCTTCCGCAAAGCACTTGTCTCCCTGATGAGGGAGGCAATGAAAAACATTTTCCAGTGCATCCATCACTCAGTGCTGAGGCGAGAGGACAGGCATCCTGGAGCAACCTTATATAATCCGTGCCTGCTGCCTGGCTCCGGCCGGGCAGGGGAGGAGGGGGCCGTGCTGGAGCTGCTCAGCAGGGAACAGCCAGGGCAGCCCTGGGCAGCTGCAGGGGCTCGGCTTGTACTGGTGCCAGCTTGGTGCAGGGAGTGTGTCAGTCACTGCCGAGCCGGGGCTCGCGGGTCTCAGCTCTTTGCCTGACCCACTCTGACAGAGACCTCCCCACCCGTCTGTTCTTGCTTGATCCAATTTTAGCCGCAGCGTCCCACGGCCCAGCACAGCGAGTGAAAGCCCCTCAAAAGCAGAGTAGGGTGTGGTGTACCTGTGCTGATTTGGGTGGGGAGAATCAAGAGTGACTCTGTTTCTGCTGTGCTGACTGGGGGTGCTCACAAAGACCAGTAAATGCAAACAGATTTCCAGAGGCGATGGCTGTTACAGATCAGAGAAGACAAAAAGCACTGGGAGCATCTGACCTATTTTGGGAAGCTTGCTCGGGCTTTTTACTTTTATTTTGTTCTTTTATTTTTTGCTAAAGATGTGCTTGCACCTAAGTCAAAGAGTATAAATATTTGCCACTTTTTTAACTATGTGCGCTGTGAAGACAGAAGCAAACCAGAAAAATACCTTGCTGGATTTGCAAAGCTGTTGCCACCAGTTGCCTTGAGGGCATGGAGGTTTGAGTTGCACTTGAGATGCCTTCTGTCTGCTGCTGGTTGATTCTGAGCTAAAGCTGCTGGTGATGCACATAACAACCTTTTGGTAGTGCTTGATGGCATCTGCCACAGTGAGATGTTGGGGGACAGTTCACCCAGGGCACATCCCTCAGGCCCCCTCAGTAAAATTCCATAGTGCTCATGCTGGAACTCAAGGAGTTGTTGCTGTGACCTTCCGTGTTCCTGTTTCATACCTGTGATGCTTAAAATATCATGTTTATCCTGCTGTAACATTAGTGACTTCATTAGAGCTGAATTTGGTCCTGCTGTCTCTGAACATGAGCAGCTTCCATCAAGTCATCTAAAGGATCAGATCTGGTTTCTTCTCTCTCTCAGTATTGGTGGCATCTGGTTTCATTTTCCATCTTTCTTAAGGGAGCTCACTTTTCCCCCCATTTCAGCATATGCTTGTTGTGTGTCAGCACCCTGGGCTGCCTGTGTGTCCATGCAAGCAAAGTACCACTCTTGCAGCCAGCAAGGGCCATTATGGTGTAGAGTCAGAACATGAGACACATCAGGAATTGATGTGGACTGTGCATAGCTTAAAACCAGAACTTGCTTACAGCTGGAGCCAGCTAAGTGCGGGTTTTTTTCCTCTGTGTAGGATGTGTGGAGGTAGCAAGATTTTCATCCTGTAGAAGCAGTGTTTCTGCACAGTGTGGCTTCTCTTTGTCCATAGCATAAAGGGCACCAAAGGGACACCCTGTCCGGGGTAAATGCCAGGGAGGGACACTGCTGATGGAGTAGCACCACGCTCCCAGCATCACAACTTCAGGTCCAGCACTGTCTGCAGGACATTCCTGTTTATTTCTAAAGATGCTGGCATGAGAAATTTTCTAGATGTGATGGTTTGTCTTCAGAAGATGAGTTGGTTCTTTTAACTTATTCCACCTCTTCTCCTTCCTTGTCCCCATCCCAACTGCTTGGCCAAACCAAAAATTTTCTTAGCTTTGCTTGTGACACACAGAAGGACATCTATTAAATAAATAACTTTGAAATATTTTTGGTAAGATGTAGGATTTTAAAAAAGCACTAAATGGTGATTTTGATGATTTATTAGATTCTTTTAAAACACACATTCAAATTCAACTCTCAACATTTTGATGTATATTGTAACATAGATGAACCTTTTGCTTGACAAAGCGTGTATACTCTCTGTTGTTTCTCTATTATTATAATGTTACCCAGAATTGTAAGATCAGCACCTGTGAGTCAGATCACAGACATTAACAAAATCATTTTAGGATGATTTTATTTAATTAATTTACTTAAATTATACATTCTAAGTTCTTTTATTTTTGGGACTTGCAGGGTGCAGGTCGTTCTCTGTAAGTGTGGGGGCAAGCAACTTCATTAGTCTTTTAATAGTCTTAGTATCAGAGACAGATGGTGTCATCTTATATTGAAGCTCATTTTTCAATAAAACTGCAGCACTTTATAACATGGATACAGAGCTCCTGCTCCCATTCATGTTCCCTCCTACTCCACCCCGTATTCTCCAACAGAAAGATACCACAGTGACAAAACCAGGAAATTGAAGGACACATTCCAAATCTGCAGTTCTTTAGTGCCTTTCGCATCTTTATAGAGGAGGTGATGTTTTGAGGACAGGGTATAAGTAACTTTAGGTTAAGTAATGGACTTAAGAACTTCATATCGGAGCAGACTTGTCTCCCTGGCTGTCAGTGCCGAGTACCCTTGTCACTGATCCCCAGTGTGCTGTTCTCTGGATCATTATTCACAAGCTCCCATGCCGAACAGCAATCAAACTCCTCAGGCTGTGCCGGCTTGGGGATTATCACACTCGCAGGGCGGTTCAAGTCACTTTGCCTCCAGACTTCTGCCTTTGCAAAGTGCCCAAGGCTGATCACTGTGCAGTGTGACGCCTGTCATGTCTTCTTGTTCAAGTATGTGCAGCAGGCCTGTCATTCACTAAAAGCCTTAACATCTGTTATTACATGGTAATCCTCATGCATCAGGCTTTCAAATAAGACACTGGTGGAGTCCAACAAGGTATGGCTCAGCCTTGGTTTGCATAATTCCCAGAATGCAAGGCAACTTGCTCTCCCTTCTGAAATCATTAATAAGCAATAAGAATATTATATAAGCTGGCATCTTTTTTTAAACCATGATAATTTCAAATGCTATTATAATTAGGATAAAGATGAGAGTTTGAGCTGGGGGAGGGAACAGAGAAAGGATTAAGCTGATCTCCACCATGACGTTAGAAGGTGGCTTTGTCTGCTATATCCTAGTTTGGACAATAATGGATACACTTTAGAAACATGAAGAGGCAAATAGACAATTTATTTAAAAGTATTAATCCCTTTTGTCCTGAAATGTTATCTCTTACCATAAATAGGATCACAGCTTGCCAGTCCACTTATATTCTGAGTAATTGACCCTGTAGAAAAGCTTGAAAAGCAATATGTGTTTGTGTTGTACCCTGGTGACTGTCAACTGATCTATAGTGGTTCTCATAAAGCGTACAAAAATATTCTGTAGCCAAGAATATCTTTGTTTAAGCTGGAGTGACTGCTCGGTGATTGAGACTACAATGCTATCACATCACAAGACGTGGCCTCTTGGGTGACAGGTCCCAAGCCTGACAGATCAGATGTGATATTTTAATGAAAAAAAGTTTAGTGTCTTGATTGAGGAGGCGGGACTTGCTGGAGGAGGAAAACCAGGTGAAAATGTGGTTCGTAGATGTAACTAATAGGGCTGCTTCCCTTGGAATAGGAAGATTTAAATAGTCACTTGTCAAAATCATTTCCCTCTGGTGCTGCAGCAGCCCTTGGATCTGAGCATGTTCCTGATGTTCCCCCTCACTCACATGCACGAACACGGGGAGGCAGGCGGGAGGAGGCAGCTGCACTGACACACTATGGGGTTTGCAAGAACACGATGGCAATTTAGAGGAGCGATTAAAAGATTGCAAACATTTATTAATAGCTTTGCTGCTGCAGCAGCTCTGCTAGAGAAGCCTTGCTTCCTCTGGGATGCTCTTACCTCCTGCCTGTTCCCTTCCAGAGCTTTAGAAATGGAAAAGTCAGGTTTGGGCTGGGTTTCAGTTTAAAGCCATGATTCTGCAGACCACATTAACCCACTCCCCAGGTGAGGGGACAAGGGGGACTCGAGTGTGGGAAAGAAACAAGAGAAGGTATACAGAGCAAAAAGAAGGGTTTTTTTTACTTTTCAGCTATTGCTTGGCCTTTCTTTTCTTTGCTGTGCTGCTCTCCCTTTCTCTCATTGTTCCTCTGCCCATTCCTTCTCTTCCCCCTTGGGACAGAGTGACTTTTTGTTCCGTGCATTGGCACTCGATTCAGATGGGGCCTACAGTGCCCTTTTGATACTGTATAACAAAATCAGTGAAAGATGGGCATAAAAGCAGCATTGGAGAGGATCTGCTGAAAATTCCGCAGAGCGATCTGAGTTCCTAACCCGGCATAATCAGTTCCTTCGTGAATCTCATTACTCTGTTGTTGTCTCTTCAGTTTTTTATCTTACACATTAGGGAAAGGGAGGACGTGAACGTTCAATTAAAAAGAAAAAAAAAGAAAAAGAAAAGAAAGGAAAAGGCAATTGGCTGGGCAAGAAATCATCTTAATCTTCATGGCTGATCCTGCTGAACAGCAGTAAACACTATAAATGAGATGGGCAATTCTAATGTTTGAGTGCACAGTATCCAAGGCATTTTTATCCCACAGAGCAGATGATGGTGACTGAGTGATACAAGTTTGCAATAGGAGGATATTTATTTATCCTACACATATGGTGACCTCATCCATATTCCTATCCACAGTGGAATAATCAGTTTCTTTCACTTTTTTTTTTTTAACTGCATCCTAAGATAAACCAAAATGTCTGGACAGTCTAAAAGGAATATATTTTTTTCTGCTGAACAACAATGACAACAAATATAAATGTTCTGTCCTGATCATTATCGAAAGTCCTGCTGTAGCTGGGTTGGATGACAGTGCACCTCCTCTGTGGCTTTTCCTGTACAGCATGGCCAAGCAACTGGATGTGCCACTGGGCATCAGCATCTTTCTACCTGTCTACCTGTGCTTAACTTTTTAGTTCCATCAGGAGCATTTTTCTTCTGTTCATACACACAATTTAATCATTTCACTTTGAAATTTAAGAAAAATCTTGTTGCATAGTTACTACGTCTCTGCTCAATGTGGTAGAGTATGTAGAAGGGAAAGTAAAGTGGATTCAGTGGATCAGAAAGGAGAAAAAATATGATGGTGAAAGAATGTAGGAATGAAATTAGAGTTGAATTATGTGTCTTGCATTATTCTTGCCTGAACCTGCTTTGGGCTGAGTTGGGTTTTTTTAACTGTTCCCTGAAGTTTTCAGTTTAAGTATTTCCTTGGTCAATTTTCAAGTGCAGTGTTCAATTTGGAACTTGACTAGCAGGAATTTTTGTCTATTGCAAGGGGATGTTGCTTATGAAAACTCCTCCTGATCTCTGTTCACTTTGTATACCATGCTCTTTGTGGGAAACTGCACAAACTGAGAGATAATAGAAAATACCCTCCCTTGGGGTGTTTAAGGAAAGTCGCTATTAATTTCTGCAGAGTTTGGCAGACAGCCTCTAGCACGTAAAAGGGCCTGCTTTTCTAGCTAATATGTATAATGCTTTGAATAATCCTGGTGTAAAGACAGAACCCACCGATGTCTTTGGGCTAATTGCTTCTTCACTTTTTGTCTTTAGGGGCTGGAATTCCCCATGTTCAGAGAAGTCAAAGAATTACCTTGATGAGGATGAAACAGACTTGGATGTTGGAGAGGTACCTGGTTTCAGGTAAGAAAGAATATGGATAGGATCCTGCAAGCACCAGTTCAACTGAAGGAGCTACATTTCCTGTCTGATGGTTGCAGATGGCAGCCCTTCCCGGGTAGTAGCAGCTGTATCACTTCAGCTGCTCTATCAAAATTCTCATCCTTTCCTAGCAGTAGCTATTGCATTCCCATTGGTTTCAGTACCTTTAATTTCCAAGTTTGCTATGTGTGACAAGAGGATGGCTCACAGAGCAATTAGGACACATATTGGTGGAATTGTTTGATTGGGATTTTTTTCATGTCCTACATGGTATTTTGGGATGCATTGGCCTTTACAAGTATTTAAAACAAGAAATTTTTTTTTGTCAGCATTTCCCCTCCTCCATCAGGATCTTGGCCCTTACTAAGGCTCTTGCCTCCTATATGCCTATTTTTCTTTTTTATTAACTATTTTCTTGCTCATTAATAAAACTATATATTGTCCTTCTTAAGTATCAGAATTACCATTCTCTTAGTCATAGAATGGTCACTCTAGCCTTTTCCATTGGCATTCCCAGGTGTTGTTAAGGCAGATGCTCCCTCTGGGTACACTGGCCGTATCTCTGGAAGTAATTGGAATTGTACTTTACAAATGAGCAAAGAATTTGCTCTGTTATGTATTGAGATATGTCCTGTATCTTTCACTGGCTACTATCTACATCCAAGTGGCAAATAACAGGACTACAGCTATGGATAAAATAACTTGCACTGAAATTCAACTACAGCAAAGGATGAAAGCATTAAGTTTCTGGAAAGTAGGGAGGTGAGGCTCTTGTGTTATTCCTCACTGATATGGGAGCATTGCAAGAGAAAACAGATACTGTTCTCTGTATCTTTGTTAGGAGACAGAGAAAAGGTAATAATGAGGAAAGGGAAGACAGGTTAGAGGTGGTAACAGAAAGGAGAATTGTCCTTTTATGGGTGCCAGCTACCCATAATACCCATAAATAAGTTTCTAAGTGCTGAGAAGGTGGTAGAAGGCAGGACAGGAGTCTTTTCAAGGTTTAGACTCTTCTATGAAGTAAATCACTTCTGTTTAGAAAAAAAAAATTGCCAAAGATAAAATACTCCCAGACATGAATATAAAAATGATGAAGCTGCACATGATGAAGCTATAAAATTCCGGAGTAGGTCTGTTTTAACACTCTATCAGAACAAAGTCATTAAGTTCTAACAGAATGTACCTTGTTGGTTTGATGATGAATTAAAAAACGGAGGGAAGATGAAGAGGCAGCTCATATAAAGCTGCATCAACCTCTGCATCTGTTGAGACAAGACTGTATCACCTCAGCTGGTAGCAAAACATCTGCCAAGCTTTGTCATTGTTTGCATCACAGCATGACCTGAAAGCAAACACCCTCTGCCACCACACAGTGCAGTGCTGGGGACCACTGGCAGTGGCCATACAGCTGGGGAATATTGCTCTGGTCAGCACCACTGAACTCTGGCAAACAAACAATGCTCTGTTTATTCTGTTTGTGTGGATTTTCATCAACCTTACTAGTTTTCTGTTCAAATAACAGCTATCTGTGAATTTTATTTTTCAAGATTCTACTTGCAAAGGTTTGATTTCAACTGAACTGTATGGTACTGTTGATTGCCTGTGTTGTTGTCCAGAGCTTGCTTTCTCACACAATGCTTGAGTGAGCCACAGGACACAGCCATTAAAATTTAGTTTATGGAAAACATACCAGAATCATTTTGATCACATTATCTTAAACTCTCCATGTGAAAGAAATGTAGCAAATGTCCTCAGGTCCTGTCTCCAAATCTTGCTTTCTGTTTTTTTGTTGGTTTTTTTTTTTTTTTTTTATTTTTTAAGAACAGTAATACTGGCTTCCAGACCCTGCTTGTGTTCTTCTTTAGCATTGACTTTGTATTTTCCTCCCTTCCTGATACTCTTTTCCTTCCTTTTAACACATTATTGGTTTAAATTATTTCCTCCATCATAAGTACTCATGCCCAACCCCTCCAGTCTCTGCTAACCACAGAAAATTAGTTTGATTTTCTTGGCGAGGACTTGTCCTTTACTTAGTTGCATAGGTATTTCTCCTAAAATTCATGAAATATCTCTCTTTGTTGTCTTAGGTTTGAAAAGGGACGTGTTTCAGGAGAGCTCCATCTGTCTCTCAATAAAGTCAGCACGAACAAACAAATAATCCCTAGAATTTCTTTAATCTGAGTACCTGGCGTCCTATACAAGTTCAGGAAATCACACCAAGGAGCACTGTGTTTTCCTGCAACAGGACTAAAAGAGATACAGCTGTCTATTTCTCTCACAACGGAATAAGCAAATCTGACTTTTCTTGTTAAAATTCTCTTGTTATTTTATCATAGGAAACACAGACATGTGCCCAGTAGCACACCTCACCTAGAAATGAGGGTTTGTCAGCTCACCTGCTTGTTGCTGAGCTAAATCACTGAACAGTGTCACCAAATATTGGTAAGAAGTTCTTTGTGAGCAGAATGAGCACTTCACTCTCAGAGATCTGCTGCATCATTTCCTTAACAAACCAACTAATGGGATAGAAGCTCCAGCTGAAAACCAGGGTGATATGGATAGGTGTCGACAAAGGGGGTTGAACTGCCAGTGCACACTTCTTAGCCCTCTGATGGATTTTGCATTATTCACAAAGCGATGTGGCTTTTGGGTGCTGATGAGTAATGAGTAGATCTGGATTGTTTAGTGTCGCTGTCCCCCAAGGCCACTGCCCTTTGAGAGAGAACAGTGTGTACCACAGTGTTTGGCAGGCAGGCTCCCAACCTGACGCAGCCGTTTTGGGGGGGCCGAGCTGGCAGAGATGACTCATTCCGCCTCAGTGGCTCATTGAGGAGCTGCAGGGAGAAGCTATTTATAACCAGACCTTTCAGGTTCAGCGCAGCAGCATCTTCAGCAGGAGGGGGACAGGAGTGGGGATGGCACATAAGACTTCTCAGATCAACCCCCACCCCGATGTTGTCCCTAGAGCCACACAGCCACCAGCTGATTTCAGCCAGCATCTTTTCCAAGTGTTTTGCTCAGCTGTCTGGGTGCTCTGAGTGTAAGATTCTGCTGATAACCCATCGGCTTCTCAAAGAGCCGGAAAACAACTGTGAATATCATCAGTGTGAAGAAAACACAAACTCCTTCTGCTGTACCTTCGAAGCTGACACTTGCTGATTCTTTCTGACTCACGGCCATAGCTTTATCACCTTTATCTTTTCTTTGTCCATGTTTATCCCTGGCTCACCATTAAGATTAGCTCTTTTCATGTGTGTTTTCAAACAAGCTTTATGCTGCTGGCAAATCCCATTTAAACCTCCTGTGGTTTCTCTTCTATACAAGCTAACACTACAAAACTGTGGTTGGTTTCCTGATCTTGCTGTGGACTCATTTCATCTTTAGGTGCTTCCATGACTCCACATGTGAAACAGAGATAATGATACCCCCTGGGTTAAGCACAGTGTGATCTGTAACGATGAAACACCACCTAAGTGGCAGTGTTACTAACAGAGTCACAGTACAATAGGAAAGCATTTTACACAACAGTAGAGGACAGCATGCGTTAAAGAAAATATTTACTACAAACACACACGTCTTTGTATCTAGGTAACTGTAGGCTTTTTCTTAAAGCATATTAGCACACATAAAAATTACTGAATTTTATGTTAAATTAAACTTCTTCAAGTCATCTGTTCTCTTAACTGGCTTTGGAATTCAAAGCCACAAGGCACCAGGGATCCTGTTGTGTGAATGCTTACCTTGTTCTGTTCTACCTCTGTCTTATTCTTAAACCAAATTGCATGTCTGGAACTGGGCTGTGGTTAGATGGCTCCTTGGCTCCTGTCAGTCTGTTGCTTCTTCCCATAGCCTAAATGCTGCATATCTGCCCCTTCATCTTGTCTTTCTCTTCTCTTTACTTCTTTCTTCCTCTCCCTTCATTCAGTAGACAATTTGCTCAGCAGTGTGCAGCTGGTGCACTGTTGGATCAGTGTAAAGACTCTGTGTTACAAAGACCATTTGGTAGATCTATAAAAGTTTCCTTGGTGGTCTCTCTTTTGACTGCCCTACATCCCTGTGCTATGGACCCAAAGCTATACTGGCCTTTTTACAGTGGATTGTGTTGATTATCTTCATACAGAAGTTTTGATATAAATAATTCTTGCCTTCAGTTTTGGCAAACAGCAGAAGGGGAAGTCTACCTTGTATAAATCAAACAGTGCTGCAATGATAATTTATTTCTTGAAGTCCAACTTTAGGACTGCAGAGATATGTGAATGTGTAACACACCTCATGACCTGGACTGGAGGTTGCCTCTGCACAGTAGTCCAAACTCTTCCTAGCTGCCACATTGTTTTCTCTAATGCCTGTTTTGTTTTGGGAAAAGTAGACATCTGGCTTTTACAGTTGCAAATAAACCTCCGAAACATCAACACAATGTAACTGGTGCAGAAATATTTGTACTGGTCTTGAGAGAAAGAGATCATATTTCAGGGACATGAGGTGGAGTGGTTTTTGGGGTTTTTTTGAGTGGTAAGCTAAGCTGCTTATAACTCATAAGTGGTTATAACTAGAATGTCAACTTTGCTCCTCATCTTCAGCAAATTTTACACGGTAGATAAAATGGTTCTTAGAGCTGTTGGTTTATCCTTTCAGCAGCTGCCCTGTCTTCCCTGTGGCACTTTAGGTAGCTGTGGGTACAGTGTATGGAAGTGCAGCTGGCTCCCCTGGGTGTCTCATGACTCCTCTTTCCCTGAGGCTTGCAACATTCCAGCAGACCCCTGGATGGGGATCCCAAGGATGGTCAATATGGCCAGGGAGTGGGCAAGGAGGTGTGTCCAGGTTTGACTTCATGAACTGAGAACCAAGAGGGCTGGGAGGGGAAACCAAGAATGTGCATACATGTCAGAGACTGAAAGGATTTACTTCCCTGCATTTCCAATTGCTTGTTTTCTATCTGGGGAAAATCCCTTTTGACAGCCCAGGCGGTGAGCTTCTAATTCCTGTCTCCGGCTCATTTTTCACTTCAATCCCTCAGCGAACGGATTTTAATGCTTGATGGATTCAAACAAAATTATTTCCGTTCCTGTGGCTTTGCAAAAGCCTCTAGGGTGTGTGTATGTGCGCACAGGGGAGGAGGGATGGGGCTTGTTTTCGTTACACTCCAGTAAGCCTCCTCTCCAAGGGAGACCTATTTCATTTCTTCATTAAGGGCTTTCTTGCTGTTGATTCCTCCCATGCTGTCCTCCTGGGTCACAGGAGGACCTGTAAAACATTTGCTGTTCCAAGGGGTACGGGATGCAACGTTCCAGATCAGTGTTTCTGTGGCAAGTGGGGATTCAGATAATACAAGCATACTGTGCTTCCAGGAATAGCACTGGATTGGGGGGAATAACTGTGGGAAAACTTTCACAGTGCTCAGCTCTCACTGGGAGTGAGACAGCACCACAGGCTCAGGGATGGGGTTGGTGACTGAAGCATTATCTGGGTAATCAGTAATGTTTGGCATTGACATCTTGTTTGAACATGTGTACAATTCACCCTACTGCCATTGTAATAGACAAGTGTTGCTTTTTATTACAATTTCCAGCTCTCTTGCCAGCACCAATCACTGTAGGGAGCTGTGCAGGGGCTCTGCTCGCATAGCATTCAGTAATCAGTCAGAACTTGAGCTGCTCAGCTACCATGTGTTTGTGCTGGGCTTCTTCCACAGAGTTGCTGTGTCTGGGAGGCTAAACTCTTCAAATGCTCAATATATCACCCTTCTCTTCAAGCCAGATCATCATCACCAAAATGAACAAAGCAATCCCTCTGTGATACATGGCTCTGATAAGAACTTATAGCTAATGAAAGCTAAATACCTTCATTATTCTCTGAATAATTTAGAGTGTAGCTCTAAAGTTGATGATGTCTCAATGTATAAAACTATGGTTGTTAGGGTGTGCTCAGCCCACTTGGTGATACCATATCTGGATTAAGTTGTTTCACCTTCTAACTGCTCCCAAGCTGTCACTTTGTCAGTCAAGGCAAAAATCTTGTTCCTGGGGTTGGAAATGTATTCTGTGTTCCTCTAGAGCATATGTCTGTCTTCTAGCACAACCTCCTATGTCCACAGCCTCCTGTGAGTGTTTGTTCAGAGCTGTTGATCATCGTAAATGACGACACGTGTTTGTAAATTATGACATTGTAAAGCTGGTGGATCTGGGGACTACAAGGTGTAACTTGTGAGTTTGTTCCTTTTTATCTATCTCTTTATAGTATTTCAAAACATCATTTCCTCTAACTCCAGTTTTTTTCAGTATAAGTATTCTAATTCTCATTTTAATTTTTGTTCAATACATTGTCTACAGGTGAGAAGCCCTATTTTATTAGTGTGGTTTTCTACTATGTTGCATCAGAGACTTGCATTATAAATACTCAAAATTATGCAGAAAGTATACGTTGTAGTTTTAGTTGTAAATACAGTAATAGTATTTCAATAATTATTTATGTAGTTAATATAGTCTTGCTTCTAATTGCATTTTTATCACAATTTTGTCAATAATCCTCAAGATTTCAAGCCAGGGATAGTAAATTGAAGTGTTAATGAACTTTGGAACTTCATTAATAAAATGATGCAAAGTCTGAGTTAGAAGAGGACATTAATTTATGAACCAATAGAAACTACTGGCCTGAAAGCTTTAGCTAATTGTTACAGCAATGGTACAGGCAAGTCTCCTTTTACATATCTTTAGATTGTAAAAAAGAAATAAATCTAACTGACAGTTTCCACAGGATCAATTTGAATTTTAATTAATTGTGAGTAATTTGGATTTACTTGCTTCAGATCAAATTATCTGATATTAAATACATATTAGCATCTGACTGCAACAGTTTTATCAGCAGGCTTTGTCAATAAATTATAACTTATTTTAATACTGATTTCCACCACATCATTGGAGTGAGGATAATGGAGACTGGAAGTAATCCACAGTGACAGAATACAGTGTCAGTACCACTGACAAAGCAGCAAATTGGGTTTTTTCTGTCCCTTGTCTCTTTTACTTGGTTGGTGACTGAGACCAACAAGCCTTTCCTTCACTAGAAAGTCTTACAGATGACTGGTGTTTTTCAGCTGGAAACTCAGTATGAAGCTTTTCTTTGCATTCCACGTTGTCCCAACCTCCCTGCCTGTGCTGCCATTTGCTCAGGTCCAGGGCTTGCTGTAGCTCTGGCACAGTAAACAATACTCTTAAGCCACTACCCTTCAATGTTTTTCAGTCTCCTATTTACTCATGTATCTAGTCTCTGTAATCCTTTAATGGTGACAGGCTTATCAGTGTAATCTCTGAATTTTACCTGGATATCCCTTGCTCTGTTTGCTGATTTATTTTTTAATTGCTCCTAAGACTGCATCTAGCATGGTACTTATGTGCCATTGTCCAATTTAATAAATGTTTCATTTCCTTTCAAGCTGACAGCATATTCATCTCCCCCTGCAACATTGAGCTTTCCCCTATGAACAGTTCACTGGAGGTGGCACTGCAAAGGTCTTGTCCGTGTTGTGCAAGCTCTGCTGCTGCTTGCAAAATGTGAAAAGCTGATCCATGACATTTCTGGTGTCTGCTTCCACATGCCAAATATTTTCTGGGCCGTCCTGGTTATCATAGAGCACATGTGGACCTCCATGATTTGATCTTTGAGCTAAATGTGCTTACATCTCTCAGATCTCTTGTATGGTGTATTTTGTGTTTTCGTGGAGTTTAGATCTGACTTGCATTTAGTTCTGGATGGGATGACTGCTAGAGGTTTGTTCTTTGACCTTCTATCAGCCTTGAAAATTTTGAGGGTCAATCAATTCCCTATTAAGAGGACAGACCTTAATTTGAATTTGCTGAAAAAACTCTCAGGAGAGACACCCCTTAGTAATCTTTGAAAAGGTAAAAATCAGCCAGACACATTTCTTTAGCTCCACTTTCCTTTTTTTTTTTTTATATTTGCCTAAAGAAAAGAAATCTTTACATTTAATTTTAGATGAAGTGCATTATTTCATTGTGTATATGGATTTCTAAGGAGTTTTCACTGCCAGAATTGACTGGAACCTCTTATACATTTCAAATGCATCCAAACTGGGTATTAACAAAAATAAAGGTTGTCTTCCTTTATACTGGTATACATGGCTTTTGGATAAACATGCATTTATAGCACATACACATGCAATTTATGTTTTCCCAATTGCCTTCTGTATTTCCAGACTTTCAGCTCTTCTGGGCATCTTGGTAGCTTCTTCTTTTCCATTGAAGTTACACTCCTTGGCATCTTTTTGTTCCTGATACCATATGGCATTCCTTAATCCCCCTGCACCCAAACTGCTTTCTAAGTTATTCCTTATTAGTGACGCATTTCCAGCTGTCTCTGCTGAACCCAGTGAAGGCTTTTGCTGTGTCCCTGCTCCCCGTGGGCAGCTGAGCCCCCACAGTTACAGTGGCCAGGGCTGTGGTGTGGGAGGGAACAAGCTCCAGGCACTCCTGGTGCGGGAATGGCACTTTGGCACATGGGGTCAGTCCCCAGGTTTTTCCAAGAGGAGGGTACCTTCTTGTAGGTAAGAAATATATTCAAAATGTAACTGATACTCTTTGCCTGATTACAGTGTATTACAACCTGGTATTTGTGTAGAACACAATGAAACTATCAGAGCAATTGTTCCCATGAGAATCATAGGGAAATGGCCTGGGCTCTCAAAGGAAATACCCCTTAGGGCACCTCCTTGAGATATTGTTTTTGAAAAAAGAATCAATCTTCAGAAAATAAATCTAATAAACCTCAGTTTGTTTATGTAGCCTGAGCCCTGTCAATGTCTGTGCTCTGGTGTGAGGAGCTGACATCGCCACGGAATGAGAAAAGCACCAAGTGTGAATTCTGTTCTCACATCCTCTTCCCAGGACAGCCAGGACAGCCACAGGGGGGTAAATGAGCAGATGCTTTTCCCCTCTTGTGCAGAGACTTTTTGTCAGAGGGCACATTGCTGAGTGAGAGTCTCTAGGCTGTACTCCTGGGTTTTGTCTTTTTTCTGCTGTGCATTGCAATCTCTGCACAAGTAGTTGCCTCTGCTATTATTATTGTTATTATTGTTGTTGTTGTTATTTTATTATTCTTATTTATCAATATTGTTATGTGATGCTGCAGCTCTATTCCCCTTCCTCTAAGATGCTGTTTCTGCCACAGCCTTTTCTGCCTTTGATCACAACCAAGAAAATGGCTTTGACATTGTATGTATTCCCCTAGCCCACTGCAAAGTTCTAATCCTTCTAATAGCTGGAGGTTTTCAGTTTAAGTCTTTTATTAATATTCAATCTTAATTGTAAAGCACTTCAGTGATATCCAAAAGCCTGTCTTACATAACAGTCTTATCCACATTTGAGTCCTTCAGAGCTGGAGTGTCAGGAAAAACCTCTGTTTGATCTGCCTAGTCTGTCATTAGTTCTCATGCCTTTAATGCACAAACCCATTGGAAATTAACAATACATTTCAAATGTCTAAGCTCAGACAATGTACATTTAAAAATATTTGATATTATTAGAAAGAGTAAGACTTGCTGTCATGTACATATTAAAGTGGTGTCGTGAGCACAGTCTCTACACAGTCTTCTGGGAGCCTTGTTTGCAGCTCTAAATCATCTGGAAAGTGAAAGAAGCTATAGGATATTGAGGTAATTAAGACATTTCATAAAGTGCCAGTGTTGATAGGGTCCTACTATGCATTAGGTTTTTCTCAGCTGAATAAATAGATGAGAGCACCTGGAAACTGGAAATTGTTTCCTCAGAGTGGATATCCCAGAAAGTCACTGAAAAGAAATAAAGGAGAGATGTTTTTGCTAATCAATAATAATTTTTTAAGACTTTAATTCATTGCAAATGATCATTCCCTTTTCTCTTACACCGATTCAGCTATTTTAGGCAATTGCCAACTCTTCCCAATGTTTATATATTTTAGTAAAGGCTAGGAGTGAGCCTTCAAACTAAAACTAGCATGTTTAGAAAATTAACCTTCATGTTTACTTGTCTTAAGGAGATCTTTGTCAGAGGACTGATTCAGCTCAGACACATATTGTTCAGATTGAACAAAGCCCAAAGTGTAGAGAGAGCCCAAAGTGAGAGCCTTCCCAGTAAACTTATGCAGGAAACACAGTTTTAAAAGAGTTTCATGTTACTAATAAGCAGATAAAAGAGAGATGTAAACTTGGGCTTGAGACAGCAAGTATTAACATCTCCTTAAATTCTGCCTCAAAAGACAAGGGACATAACAGCATGTGTCCACAGTTTGTATTTAGAAGTCATATCCAGAAGCAGATTTCTGTTTCCTCCAGCATGCTGTGTTAAAAGATTTTTAGAAGCCTGCAACACTTTATCTTTTGTATCTGAATAGAAACTCTTAAATCCAAAAACCTGAGAACTCCTTTGGAAAGCGGGTGTTACTGCCTGTGCTTCACATGGAAAGGAACTAAGGCACAGTGCAGTGAAGCTGAAATCTCTGTAGGAACTCCTCACTTGGGGGGGAAGATACCAGAATTTATCATTTGTGATTCAAGCAAAATCACGGGCAGTCAGGGTGGTTATTAACTTGTCTTTTGACTCTCGTTCCCTGCTTACACACTGGTGTGTGTTGCCTGCCTGAAAACTGAAATGCTGATTTTTGCCACTGCACAAGATAAAACTACTTATTGTGTATGAGTTAATTGGATCCTTTAATAATTAGGAAGTAGAAATGCTTCTCTAGATGTTTAAAGGAATTGTTGGTAATTATTAAAAACCTACATTATTCGATATAACTTGATAATTGTACTAATGAGATGTTGTTAGATCCCCTACCAAAACACAGCACCCCTCTGAAATGAGGAATACAAAGCATTTTGCAACTAACTTATTTGTACAATTGGCAAAAGACTTTCTCTGAAACTGAAAGGTAATTTATGCAGAGTTTTACTACCTAAGCTGAAGTTTTTTTCAGGACATCAGGTATTTTATTTAGTTCTTGAAAAAAAATTAAATCAGATCTCCAATATTAGGAATTCTCTGTGCCTTTGTGTGGTTTCTTGTGCCAGTGACACTGTTAGCAGCATCTTGTCCCTCTCCCTCCATGAGCTCAGCAGGGACGTGGGCCTGCTTGCACAGGAGCTGTTTCAGCTGCTGCTGAAACAAGGTGTCCTTCCTCCACTGGCATCCCAGGGCTGTTTTCCATCTGCAGGGAACTACTGGCTGCTAACAGAAACCTGACCATGTTTTTAACTCATGCAGCTTCCTTTCTGGTTAGAAGCCAGATGTGCCAAATCCTGTCTCTCGTTGGAGCTATGTTCTACTTAGAACTATGCTGGTTATGTACCATTTTCAATGTTCATTAAATAAAATATTTGAGAGAGAGCAGCTCCATGGATAGAGAACAGCTGCCCTGGAGATAATGAGTGATTCGCTCCAGTTGATCCCAAATGAATTGCAATTCACTATAGTTATTTCATACTCTTGCCTGTTTGTTGTATAACTGAGCTTATGTTGTATAACCGAGTTGTTCCATGACAGTAGCTCATATTTTAGTTGTTGGTGTTGAAAGAGTCCGAGGATGATAGCAGCAGCAGCTACTTTTATTCTGATTTCCCAGGTGCATCAAAAGTGGCAGAATAAATATATGAGGACTGATCTATTATAATCTTGATACACCTTAATACTCTTCCCACTGGAAAATAACTCCCTCCCAAAATAAACACAAAAGGTTTCCTTTGCCAGGAGACTGGCAAGAGATCAGGCTGCCAGGCAATGAGCAAGCAATAGCAATTTATTCAGCCTTGTCCCTAAAGCACTTCCAACCCAGACTGCAAGTATCTGGCCTTCAGTGCTGCTCTCTTTCCCTTCCATTCCCTGAACTAATTCTCTAGGCAGTTGATAAATAACCTTTTTCTTTTTTTTTTTTTTTAACTGGCAAAGATTAAATGTTCCTAGTTGAAATAAAAAAGGCAGGCTTTTTACCTGATAATCAGGGATCCTTTTTAATGCAGCTGAAGTGTCCACCTGTCTCTCTGAAAAGCAGCCATAATCCTGTGGTCCAGATCACATTTCAGAGAGAGATGACTCCATTACATACGCAGTTTATTGTGCTTGTAAAACATCTGCATGAGCTTGTGAAAAGCTTTGCTCTTACCAAAGAGCTTTGCTCAGGTCTTCTGAAAAGTAGAAAATTATGAAGTGATTTAATTTTCTCCCTCCTAAGTTAATTGTTGCTCTCAATGTAAGCCAAAGACAAGCCGACCAATTGAGCATTCCTTTGTTATTTACTATTTGTCACATTATCATTTTATGCCTTGAGTCTGTGTCGAATGGAGAGAGAGACCACTGTCCCTGTTAAAACCACATCAGTTTTGCTTCAGTGATTTTCAGAGATTTGGGGGTTTTTTGTAGAACCTGTACTCAGACTTCTCCTTTAATGTGCTTCCTGCCTGCCTTGTGGTTCACCTCCACTTGCACAGCAGTGCTTTCTACAGAGATGTGACTGTGAAGTTGATTGTAGTTTGGCAACAGAGATGTCTGATATGAAAGAGGTGACATTTGCCAGCCGTGGGCTCTACAATTGCAAAGCTGAGCCAGCTATATCAGCTTAATTAATTGTATTCCTAGCTGTGTGAACTGAGACTGAGACTCAAAAAGGGTGTGTAGGAAGGAGGTAGGGCGAGGAGTAATTCCAGGAAAATTATTTACTTTTGTTACATGCCTGGAGTAGGGAAGGTTAGATCTCTTCATAGGAATTTGGCTAAAGTTAGGCCACACATGGTAGCTCAGGGAGCCCAGTTTTATCTGTCCCATTGAACAACAGAGTTTCTGTTAAATCTTCTTTCATGTTATTTGGTTTTACAAATTAAGGAAACGATGGGGCATCATCTCTGTGTGAAATGTGGTCTCCTTCTCTGAGTGGTCTCTCATGTACCAACAACGTGGAGCTGTAGAGTCAAGCCCAGGTCTGTGCTGTCACAAACCATCACAATGAAAAGGTTTCTTGCTTCTCTTTGGGAACAATTCACCTCTTCCACACTGATGATTGCACTTACCTGTTTTTCTCACTGCAACCTTTGTGGGTACAGCCTGGCCCTCTGGCCAGTCCTGTATATTTCCATTTTAATATGTAGGGAACTTCACCTTTGTCTCTACATGCTTCTTCTGCCCCTTATCTCTCTGTCATCTGGCTTTTCTGCAACTGTGTTTGTCCTGTCATTCATCCATTTCTCTTGTGGACTGTTATTTTTGTTCCATTGCCCTTCATCCTGCCTTCCCATTCCTGTAGGTTTATTACAGGATCACACTGCAGTAACTTCAATGCTATTTGAGTGTACAAAGCAATGACTTCCAATCTATCTGCCACTGTCCTGACAAATACAAAGGGAAGTTCTCTGTTTGCAATCAGGACGCAAGTAACCTGAAGGGTGGATTTGAGCACAGGGATTACAGCTGGAACAATAATGCCTTTGTAATACTGTCAGGATTATTCCTCTCCTGTGGAGTAAAACTTGAAGAGAAATACCAAATCTTCAAGCAAAGAGAATCTCCAGCTGTCAGTGCTTTTGCTTCCTCTGGAGGAGACACATGCCTGTCCAAATACAATATGCCTGAAGACCAACACTTGGCATCTATATGACTATTGAAACATGGTATGTTTCTGAAACCCTTTAAAAGCAATGGAGGGGAAAGGGAAAGGAAGGGTCACAAATGAGGGCTAGGCAGTTCATCTGTTACAGGACAGATTCCTGCTTAGTATCCTGATTCTCGGCCCAGTCCAGCTTAGACTTTAGTTTGCTTTAGCAAATTGTTTGTATGATATCATACTTACTCTAGATGCTTATGTTCTTGCAAATGTAGGTGAGAGAAATAATAAAGACTAAGAAACAAGAATGAAGAGAACTCCTGCAAAATAACACAGACATTTTGTGTCTTCCCATCAACAGCTTTCTGGAGACTTTTTTTAATGGGCAGTGCTCACACATTTTACTTTCAAACTCCTTTTCTAGGCCTTTAACTGAAATGGAAATACACTGCCCTGAATTCAGGACAGGCAATGGAGCCCTTGTTTGTTTGAACAGTATTCCCATTTTTGTCAAAAATTTTCTCTATACACAAGTGAAGCCAAAAAGAATTGACCAAACCCTTACCCCAAAAATGCATGAGCATTTGCTCGTAGGCATGCTTTTTGATAAGCACTCTTACAGAAAGCCACAATTTTACACTTTAGGCAGTGCTGTTTGTCGCTGCACGCTGGAATTGGATCTACCTTCCCCCGCCAGCCTCAGGCTACTCACTCGCTCCAGAATCCCCCAGGTTCAGGGAGGGAAGCGCAGCTCCTCTCTGGCTTGGCCTGGGACTGAATCACACGGATAGTTTAACTGAGCTCTGTCTCGGGAAGCAGCGAGTGTGCACGTTACATAATATAATCTTCATGTCTTGAGGATTCAGGCCTGTCCTCTTTTGTGCTGCCAGATGGAAGAGGAGCCACGCTCTCTCTGGAGAGATGTCCCTGCACATCTCGCCGCTCAGCCGCGCTGGAATTAATGTGCTTCTCTCTGCAGCGGGGCACTGTTGTTCCCTGGCATTTGGCTCCAGAATAACTAGCTCTTTAGTATGCAGTGGATGCTATGCAGCCACTGTGATCCCAAGATTAATTTGTCTAGAAAAAGAAATACACGAAGAACCTCCAAACGGAATTTGTGGGAGGATGTACTTCAGATTTTCTGAACAGTCGAGGTTTGTTTACAGCTGAAACCCAGATACAGGTGTTGTGGACATCCAGATTTCTGTTTTGTGCTCTCACTGTGTCCCATTACGCAGTTTTTTGAGCTGCTGCTGCTGCTTTGTTACTTGGTTCTGTAACATGGCCCCTGCCTGCATTGTTATTGCCTCTGTTAGTCAAGCCGTTTCATGCCCTGATCCCTGACGTGCTCTCCAAAGTGATGAATCACACCTGCACTAGTGAGTCCCTTCTCACTAATGAGGCATATGCTCCAAATTCTGCAGAGCTGTTGATTGAGGCAAGGAGCTACAACCCACCTGTAGACAGAAATGGCACTAGAGTCCACAAGAATAGCTCAAAAGACCCCAAGGATGGTGAGGGCAGTGTTAGTCACAGTAGACAGGAATCTTATCTATGTGGATTTCCTCACAATAATGCCTCATCAGCACCAGCTGTAACTCCAAAAACGGCAGCTTCTCTGGGAGCAACGTTACATCCTGATGGAATTAACTTCCCAAGACACAGAGCTATTGAGAAATGTTCATTTCGGCCTCTTGCTACCTCTGAGATTCCTGGCAGATTGACCCCTGTAGCAGCCATGGCTCCAGCATTGCAGGTGCAGTAGGGAAAGCCAGGACTCATGTTCATCCAGCCATGAGTAGTGATTCCACACTGCTGGTATCAAGCAGGAGCAGCCTGTTCTGAAATATAAAACAGCCCACAACAAAACTCCAAAAGGTACCTTGGCTATAATTAGGAGCTGAAATGACACTGCAGGTTTTAATGGAAAGTTGGTGCTTGACAAACGTCCCTGCCATGAACCCCTTCAACAGCCCAATTAGCCACCACAACAGCTGCTGCCAAGTGTTCTAAGAGGGAAAGGGGCAGAGGGACCAGCCTCTTCTGCTCTCTGCCATCCTGAGCATGGATGGAGGGCACCTTGTGCAGGAACTGCTCATGGCTGCTGCACACCTGGTGCTGATAGCACAGCTGAGGGGATGGAGCATATTGAGCCAGGGCTGCAGCATCATTCTCCTTCCGTGGCAGCTTTGACCTGACCAGCACGTGTATCTCTATGGTGGGGGCTCAGCAGCACAGGCTGCAATGGGACCCCAGGCTGCAGAGAAGTTGCACTTGGGTTGTTGCAGAGAAGGCTGTCATCACATAGTAACTGCTGTGCATGTGCCAGCAAGAGCAGAGTGAGCATGAGTAAGCTTATTATGCGATAATCACACCTTCATCTTTCTGGGTAGATAAACTGCTGAGGTATCCAAGTCTGGCAGTGAGGCACAATCACTGTCTGAGGATGAGCAAGAAGCAACTGGGACCTTTCCCCACTGGAAACATATGTCTGATTTGATGCTATTATCTTTTTCTGTTTTTAAACAAAACATCGTTAGTGAACCACCTGTTGCCACTTAATTACCTGTGTTTCATTACAAAGATGTTAAGTAATCGGCTTTTTAGGTACAAACTCCTTCATTTTTGTATTCTTTCATTATGTGCCCTAGCTAAGCTTCTATGTCCATTTCAAAAACTGCATCAAAATTTCTCCTGCGAGCTATGTCAGGCATGCAGCAGCCCAGCCTCCTCTCCTGAACTTTGGGAAATCTGGATCAAGACTTTGAATCCTTGCAGTTATAGCGATCAGACCTATAGGTGCTGACCTGCGGGGCCAGTGTCCATCGCGGTCCCGTGTCGGTAGGCTGAGCATCCAGGCCCACTCCGGTGGGCCATGACCCCCACAGCGTGCTGGCTGCCGGTGCCGGCGCGGAGGAACTGCCCGAGGGGCACAAGTGTGGGCAGGTGGGTCACCCCGCGGGCCAGGGGTGCTCCCCTTCCCGGCTCTGCCCTCGGAGGCACTCAGCTCCTTCCCTGGGAGCCTCGGGAGTCAGGCCTCCCCCACCGTCGCCCCCGGGACGCCGCCGCCAACCTCGCCGTCCGCGCCGCCGGAGGCGATGGTCCCGCGGCTCCCGCCCGCCGGGGGGCTGGGGCCCGGAGGCCCCCTCCCCGCC
>VZRZ01003130.1:88234-113215 GCA_013398175.1 Climacteris rufus | reverse complement strand
GCGGCCCCGCCGCCCCGTCCCGGGGCCCTTCCCCGCCCGGCGGGGCCGCCTTGGCTCGGACCCGCCGCGCTCCGGGCTCCCGGGGCACGCCCGGTGAGTGTGTCACACCCGCGGGGTAGGCGAGAGCCGGTCCCAAGTGCGAATTCACAGGGTCCGGTACCTGCGTGGGGCTCCTGCGGCCTCCGTGCTTCCATCCCTGCATGAGTTGCCACAGCCCATGTCCATGCATGTAGATTGACATAAAAAGCCTTCATATACATGTCTTGTCTATGTGCACACAGCCTGCTCGTGCAGCCTCTGCTAAATCTTCTGTGTGGCTACACAACCATCTCTGTACACGCTTACGCATTCCTGTGCTTAAAACATCGGCCGGCGTTTGCGCGCACACCTGCCTGCTGACACCTTCCAAGGTACGTCTCATGTTTTTATCTGTAACTAACTCAGACACGGAGAAGCATTGTTTTACTTGAGCATATCCACAGAGTTCCCCCCGTGCTCAGCTTGGGGAAAAATTTATCACATTTATTGCTTGTAAAGAGCTTGCGGGATGTAAGCCAGACATACAGAATCACTGAGGGGCAATGGATAAGCCTCCTGCCTGCAGTGGGTCTGCCAGCAAACATTAATCTTTGTCAGTGATTTACTTTTTAAACAAATCTGTTTTAAAAGGCTATAGAAAGACATCAAAATAAAACCAAGCTAAAAGAACATTCATTAAATATTCTGTTCATGAAATATACAGCAGCATGATCTAATGCACTGAAATACACAAACCTTCTGGTTAGATTAATCTTCTCTTTGGAGAGAAAAAAAAACTTTCAATGATAAATTAATCATCATTTATATAGGTCCACTGTCCATTTTGTTAGCCTTTACCACCTTGATTTTTGTTTCATGCAGTTTTCTCTTTGGAGAGAATGTCTGGATTTCAACACAATGTCAGAGAAGTTTAGCTTTAGATGTAGAGTCTGGGCTGCAGGTTGTCAGCTGAATTAGCTGTGGTTCTTTGTAGCATTCCAGCTTCAGTAACTGTTTTTCCCTGATGAGTCCATGAGTGGTATTGATTTCCAATAACAAGCAGCTATATGGTGTGCATCCAGTAAAAGACGCCTAGCTAACTTTGGGCTCCCTTTCAATAATCCTCTGACATTCCTGTGACCTTAGAGAGCAGCAGCAGTGCCCATGAACCTGAGTAATCCTCAAATTTCAATCAAATGCCCCACTTAAAAATAAAGACAAAGAGCTGTCCTAGCTGGTATGATCATATTTAGATTTTTAGTAGCTTTCTGCACCAGCACAAGACAATGAACTCAATCCTATCCATGAATTAAGTCATTAGCAATATTCTAATATTTCTTCTACCCATTCCTCCCCTAGAGTACTTTGCACCTTGCAACTGTCTTTGCAAAGAATACACAGCATTGTTTCATACCACACAGGTGAAATACATTCTCTGCTCTTGGAAGGAAACAGGCAACCGTGTAATGTTGTGAAGCATCATGTCACAACAGTTGAAGGCAGGAAGTAGAAAACCACCAGCAACCCCACTGTGTTCTGCTGAAGTAAGACACAAAGGGTTTAGATAGTCTGGAACCAGCTGTGTTGAGGTATAGCCAGAGACTTGGGATACTCAGTTTGGTCCTTCTGAAGGTGCTGTGAGATCCTTACTCAAAAGAGAAGTGAGGCAGATCTCCATTTTAGGATGGTGTATCTCATGTAATGCTGCAGGGTTGGTTTGGAGTGTATGGTTTGATACTGGTTTCCAGGCCTCTGCTCATCTGATGATCTGCTGTGTTTTCAGTAGCACCTCAGTGTGCCAGCCGAACACTGACCCCCTGTCCCTCTTATTTGGAAATAAGTGAGGGAGCCAGGCAGAATTAGCTGCTTTTGCAGTAGTCCCATTTGGACAAAGTGACACAAAATTCTCATATTCTGGAGCAAAGAGAAGGGACCACGTCAGGTTTATTTTAAACAACCTCTGTACTCCATATACATGACAAATCCTCACAGCAGCTTCTGAGCTGTCACGCCTGTACTTGCCTTTTTGTAGCCCACTGATGATCCTCAGGATCATCGTCAGCAAATATCCACGGCACACTGTGCTCTGGCCAACACATCTCCTGCGTAGGAACTTGGAAGTTGGGCTAATGCAAATACTTGGATCAGATCTGCAGGGAAGGTGTCAGGAGAAGGCACGTTCCCATCCATTTTCATCTAATGCAGAATGAAGCCAGCTATTTACAGACAGAGCTGTTCTAAACAGAAGTTGACAGACAGTCCAGGCTTTGTTACCTTGAGAGGGATAGAAAATATCCTTGGTCTTTTTAATAAACATTCTGTTGTTTGTGATTGATTATGATCCAATTGCTCTAATGGAGGAGAATATTATGCATAGCATGAGTCAGCAACACTTTCTTCCTGGAACAGCTGACAGCAAAGAAAGTTCCCAAACTCTCTGCAGAAATATTCCTCCTCCTAGATGAGAATCTGGACTGCATCCACCAATACCTGCTGGTGCCTCCCCTTGAGATGGACCTGTGCTCGTCTGACTGGACTGTGGAACCATCCAAGGT
This sequence comes from Climacteris rufus, assembly GCA_013398175.1. Taxonomy (NCBI): domain Eukaryota; kingdom Metazoa; phylum Chordata; class Aves; order Passeriformes; family Climacteridae; genus Climacteris; species Climacteris rufus. Next base: position 110,642 of record VZRZ01003130.1, on the reverse strand, counting down.
TCATTTGAGGTTAGAAGACACAACTCAATGTGCAGCAAAAGCACTTGGGAGCTGATGCAGAAGAACAAAAGGAAATCAGTCGCAGAAGTTCGGAGTGCCAGTGCATGTTCCAGTGGTTGGGAGCTTCAAAATGAGATCCTTGACAGCACTGGCAGCAAGAGGATGTTGCCTGTTCCAAATGCTTAGGCTCATTGGAGGTCGTTCAGTAAACAAGACAGTTTCTTGTAAAAGTATGTTTCTTGTAAAATATAGATCTATAGCCACCAGATAAAGGGTGATTGGGAGCAGATTTGCAATCTGCTAATCCATATATGCACTCTCCACTCTGAGATAAGAAAAAGTACACCGAAAATTTCTGCCCTGTTAGGATAAATCAAGTAAAGTGATATACTTTAAAATACTAAATGTTTGAAGCATGCAACAGGCTCTTAGTAGAACCATGGACTTCAGTGAAAAGATGCTAGGAAAGAGTTTTCCCTGCTTTACTATACACTCCTCACTACCTACTGACATTGCCGTGTTGCAGCATTTCTGTTTTGTTGAGAACAGTGATGTAAGGTTCCAGCAAGTGAAGGACTGTGTGCTGAAAGAGGCCTAGCATCTGAACAGTCCCTGTACAAATCCATACTTTCACTGGAAATTTTTGCCAAGCAAAGGTACAGTTGGATAAGCAATCACAAGTTTTGGATTGATTTTGTTTTTTCTGTTGTGTCTGTTGGATATTTTCTGCCACTGGATAAAGTTTCTGGCAGCTGCCAAGTGATTAGCTATGACGGGTTCCAACATTTTCCTGTGAAATGAGCATTTCTGCCAAAGGTGCAGCCCAAAGCACAGCACTGCTGCTTTTTAAAGTATCCAGACATATTAAACCACCTAAATCATTCCTTGTTCAATGCCAAGTCACCCAGCCTTCTCCCTCCCCTGTGCTCAGGTCACTCAGTGTGCCAAATGCTTCTTTCCCGTGGGCTGAGCCCTTGCTCTGTGCCAAGCTGCACCCCTGAGGTTGCTGCTCTCCACCTTGGACCTCAGGGGAAAGGGAGAGATGCATGAACAGCATCAAGACTCACATTTCACAAAGTTCCTACCGATTTTTAGAAAGTTTACAACAGAGCCCCAGACCTTAAAAGAACAGTGTGATTGCCACAAAGAACAGTGTGGGAAAACCAGTATACATGCATGTGCAGCCCTCCCACATGCATACTGACTACCCCAGATATAGGCATACCCACAGATCAGCACCTACACACAAATGTTTCTGACACACTTATTCTCAGCATCCTGTTCTCTTACAGCAGCCTCTGTTGGAGGAAGGGAGAAAATATGTTCCTTCTAACCTAATCTTCTAATGACCTTTCTGCCAACTCCACTTTCCTGCCTGTCTCTAAGCTGCCTGTGGTGGTGATGGAAACAAGATCCCACTGTAGAGAGTGATTTTCCTTTTCAGAGCTCAACAGGCTCTGTCTGATAGTTTGTGGTGTCCTTCCCAATTGATCTTGAAAGATTCAGGTTAAATAAAGAGATTAAAAAATTGTTTATGATCCCATCTCTTGGGCCCCTTGCAGCTCCACTAGAGTTCTTGCAGTTGAACAATTGTGACTGTGATGCAAACCTGGGGCAAGTGGGCTCCCATCACCTCTTCCCTTCCTGGATTGTGAACTCCCTGCCAAGCCTGGCAGCAGGTCTCAGCCCTCTCACTCTGCCCTGCACGTTTCCTACAGCTGCCTGTAACTGCAGGGAAGAAGAGCTGGAGAGCAGGCAAACGCAGCCGTGTGCCGTGGTGACTGGCTCTGAATACTCTGGCACAAGCTAGGATTTCGAGGGTGACCATCTCAACTTTTGTTGAGAGTCATGTAGAGCTCTGTAAGGCACACTCCACAGCTGTATTCCAAAGCTGTCCTGCAGCAGTCTGGGGATTGTGATGGATTTTTCTGGCAGGACATGTCTGACTGCCTTGCTTCTCTCCCTCTCTCTGGGAGAATGTGGGAGATGGGCACTTCTCAATTGCAGGGTGTTCCTGGCCTCGGTGCTGCCTGTCAGGGAGAGATTCATTAGCAGCAGAAAGGCAATTCTCTCTCCTCTCTGCTCTGGAATTGAAGTCGTTTGTCTCGGGAGGGAGCTCAGGCGCCTCACTCGCTGTGTGGCAGTTTCTGCTCAAGGGAGACAAGCACTTTGTCAATAAACAAGGAGCCTGGGGAATGGCTCCAGCTGACAGAGAACATTATTAATGACTGGCACTTTGTCGGAGGGTAGATCAGCCTCCCATTAGCAGCTTTAAGAGGGGAAAGAGAAATAGGGCTAAAGATGGTAGTCTTAGAGGAGCTGGGAGTTCCAGCATCCTCCTGCAAAGTCCCCCACTGCAAGACCCAGGTCTGGCACAGCCCCCAAGGAGTGAATGTGTATTTATTTCCTCAGCATCTCCTGTGAGAGTGGGAGACACGCCCAGGAAGAGTTTCACTTCCCAGCATAGCGTGGGTGGGCTCTGCTGTGGAGGTCTTCCCCTCTGTCCCTCTCTCAGTCAGCCCTGGGTACAAGGAGCAGACAAGGGGCGTCTTCCAGCATCTGCTGCTGCAGCTTCTTGTTTTGGAGAGCCTGTGGACCTTTGTGCAGCTTCTACCCAGGCCATTCAGTGAAGAAGGAATGTGAGGGATTCTGACAGGAGGCTGTTCCATTGCCTTCATTCTTGGGCAGCTCTTAGTACAAGGAAGGGCAAGAAACACCATCCCCTATGGCCGTGCACTTCTGTATGTGACTGGAACTGGAGAAACTGTGGATTTTTGTCATACCTGGACTCCTAAACTCATCTCCTTAGGTGGAAGAAGCCTCTGAGCTCTAAAGCAACTGTTGATTCACCTTAGAATCATACTTAATTTGCCACAGCACCACCAGGGTGGAAGGAGAAATCCCTGTTTTGTTGTGATGCTGACAGTTCATCCTTCTCTGTCCTACAGCCCTAGAGCTGCCAGGAGAGTGAGTCCTTGGCTCCTTCACAGAAGGCATGTGGTGCAAGTACTCAGCCCATGGCTTATGTCTTTGTAGAAGCTTTTGGTTGGAACCACACTTGAAAATAAAGCTGTGAAATCTTTCAACTGAACACCTGAGTGTCCAACCAGCCTGCTGCATAATCCTGGTCTCCACAGCACTTGAAGGAGGTAGCTCTTCATACTGCTTTTCACTATGGAGCTGCAGCTGTGGTGGCTTCATAGCGGAAGGTGCATTCACTATCCTGCTCAGGTCCTGTTGTCTAGATGTCATGATGTGTTTTTTATACAATTTAAATCTCTTTTCAGACTGAACACTCTTATGTTCAGCCTGAGATCAGAGGAAAATATATTGGGGACTCACCCCTTTTCTTTCAGAGATTATTCTGTTATCACTACAGGCATAAAGTCCAAAGTTTACTGCTGGCTCTGGGTTCAGGTGCCTCTTATTTATTCCAGGACTTGGGTGCTTGCAGATAGAATGGATGGATCTGACACCCAAATTCTTCGCTTCACATTGTCTAGCCTGGGGCTGTTCAGGTTTAGGATTCAGGTCTGAGCCCATCTTTAGAAGACTGGTGCAGGTTAAACTGCCAAATGATTTTTACTTGCAGAAAGCTGGAAAACTTTACTGCAAGACTGGCTCAAGGTCTCTCCCTTGTGGTTAAATATTACTGTCCAGAGGCTGGGAGTATTGTAGGGTTCCAGGGCTGCTGTCTCCAGGCTTGCTTCCACCGTGACAGGCAAAAAAAAATCAGACACTTCTAGGTCTGCTGGTATTTATAAGCTGAAACAGGTCCCACCCAGATAAATGGTCCATTTCTGCTCCAAAACAAGCTCTGGACTGCTCCAAGCCCCTAAGTGGATTGCCTTCTGGCCAGCCTAGTGCTCTGGTGATTGAAAAGCCGAGAGGAGGTAGAAGGGGGGTGGGTAGGGATGCTGTGTTCAGAGGCTGAGTGGACCCAAACTAGCTAGATTCACTGAACTCATCACTGAAATCACTTCTTGCATTGCCTCTCTGTTTTAATTCTCCCTGAAACAGCCCTCTCCTATGAGTGAAACAATCTTGCCTGCAGATTGAGGGGGGTGGGAGGGATTTGAACATTAATCTGATGTAGATTATACATCCGCCTCCCTCTCTCCCCCCTTCTCACTCACTCTCTCTCCCTCTCTCTCCCTCTCTTTCTGTCTGTTTCTCTCCCCTCCCTCTCCTTCCTGCTTCATCTCTTCAAGAAAGTGAACATAAAGTAAAATACGGAGAGAGAGAGGCAGAGAGAGAAAAAGCTCCCTGAAGAGGGAAAGCCCCAGCAGCCAGTAGCTGTTTGGATTTGCCTGGCGCTGCCTTTCTCGCTTTGCTCCCAAGGAATACCTTTAATGGGATCAATTGCTTCCATTCCTTTATAACCAAGTCCACCGGAAAGGCAGCCTCAACATATTATGGGCAACTGTGTGAAGTCTCCACTGAGAAACCTCTCTAAAAAGGTATGTTCCCTGAATCAAAGTGCACTGTACACTTCCAGCCCTGCTTCTTGGGACGGGTGACATCGTGGGCAGATGGGAATGGGAGGTGGGAGAAACACAGAGATGTGTACAAAGGGTTCGTCTCTCTTCACCAGACTTTTTCTGTAAGAGCTGCTCGTGCAAGTGCAGCTAGTAGAGCCCAGGATGCTGAGAGCCGTCACATGTGTAAATAAATGTGTGTGTAAGCTCATGTCCTGCTCAGTGTGTGTGTACAGCTGTCCTCTGGGTAGGTGCAAGCATGTGCTTGTCAATGTGCACAGTGTGCTGGCACACTCCTGTAGGGGCATCTTGATGTGTGTGTGAGTTTGTGCGTGTGCACGTGCTTCATTTGAGAGGGACCTGCATGAGTAATCACGTGTGTCATGGGTGTAGGGACAGACACCCATGTCTGTGTGCAGGGGCATGCCTGGATGTGTTCCCACTGGTGTGTAAGAGTGTGCACACCTCTGAGCCCATCTGAAGTACGTGTGTGTCCCCAGCTCTTTACATCTCTGCATAGGCATCCCCAGTGCATGAGCAGGTTTGTTGTGAGTGCCTAAGAGGGGAATTTCTGTGTATCACACACGTACCCTTGCTGGTATGGTGCTGTGTGTGTGCTCACCTGCTAGTGCATGCCCTCACAGAAGTCTGTGTGTAGACATGCACGTGTTTTTATATCTATTCATCCTTGCACATGCACACAGTTTTGTTGGTATGTGTTTGGGTATAGAAGCACGTTTTTCTCTCTGCTCTGTTTTGTCTATGCATCTGTTTGTGAGTGGCTGCACTGGGCCCTGGCTGTGTTTTTGTGCATCATGTTGCACGTCAGCATGGTCCATGTGTCTACATGCTTGGGCCCAGCTGGACTTTATCTGCAAGCTGCCACGTGTATCTGTTAGGCTGCAGCCCACAGTCTGCTCTGTGCTGAGGTTTTGCTGTGGTCCCAGGACGAATTAGATTCAGGAATGATTCTGCTGTTGGGGACTGGATTGAAATGGGAATGACATGCCCCAGAAACATTTTGTGTTTGGCTGAGGAAGGTCTTATAGCACTGTGTACTTGTCAGCCCCACGGTTCTCACTTGGCATCGCTGCAAATGTAATAGCTCAGCAAAAAGCTATGCAGTTCACTCTTCGTAAATGAAAAAGTTATGCTGATCATCCAAAGAATTGCAGTGAGGACCTGCCTCTGGAGACCTTGATGACAGTGAAATGCCACTGCCATCATCATGCTCCATCCAGGAGACTTTGCCACCTGGAAAAGCTCCTCTGGGAGGGAGCTGTTGGGGAGAGGACCTCCCTAGCAGAATGTTTCTTCTGGCTGGATATTTGCCTCTTCTGTGTAGAAACACAATTTGTGTATTATCTCAGCTGCTGTAAACAAAGCCAGTAATGGCACAATGCTGCTGCGGGGGAGCTGGGATACTTGAAGAGGGAATTCATCACCAAGCAGTTAGGCAAGTGCTGAGACCAGTGCCTAGGTCAGGGTGACCTTCAGGGAGAGGTAGAAGTAGCTGAGATTCACCCAAATGTTGCACATATGAAAAACCAACTTGGTTGCTTTTAGGTGGCCTCCAACTTGGAATAAAAGGAGTTGGCTACAGCTATGTTCAACATGATCGAGGTGATTGCAATTAAAGTCTGATGTGTAGCCAGGCTGCTTGAATCAAAATGGATTTGAGAACTTGTAAATTCTGTGTCATCACTCTTAGGTGATTTATGCTTTCTTTCCTAAAAGCTACTTCGAATAACTCACTTTGTGCCTAGTCACAAGACCTGCAATGTCAGGACTGAAGAGAAAAAGCTGAATTAGAGAATTTCTCAGACATCACCGTAGTCAACCATGAATTAAGGCCTTGGACACTCGTCCTGACAGGTCCTGGGACTCTGCCATTCTTTTGATCACAACACATGATTGTAGTGGAGACTTTGCAGATCAGTCTTAACATTGCACAACTTCACTTGGCTGTTTTATGATCCCAGTTGTTTTCCTCAGATCTTACCTTGAGCAAACTCATTTTGCTGGAATGTTAAGGGGGAAGAACTGTAGACAAAGTGTGTGAAAGATGCCCTTGGGTGACAGTCTGAACTCTTGAATACATTATTTCAACCCAAAATTTGGGGTTTACTCCCAGGCACCAGCTGGCTTGGTCTGGATCTAGTTGACACCAGGGTACCTTGCTTTTTCAGGCTTTGACTCCATGTCTCTTGTTGGAAGCTTCAGTTTCCTGTCGTCACAGTGTCCCTGCAGTGATCGTGGCAGCCGTCCTGGCTGCCTTTCCCTTCAAGAGACACTGCAGCTGGGGTGGAGGCCCCTCTTGGCTTGCTGTTCTGCAGAGGCCCTCTGACACGCAGGCAGGAAAATGTTGTGCTTCTGCTGTGCAGAAATTAAAAGCCTTGGCATCCAAGTCCCTTGCTTTGCCACCCTTCTCCACCACTTTGGCTATCTCTAAATCCAGGTCTCTTTCCAATCCATCATCTGCTGGTCTGACACAGCCAAGGGCTGGACTTGGCAGGAAGGCTAGTGGTCCTTTGCTCAGGGAAGAGACTGGGAAAGCCTCATCTCCCAGTCCTATCTTTGCATTTTCCTTGTCATGCACACTGCTGTTTCCCCTGTGATGGGTGGCTGATGTTGCTTTGCCCCATACCAATATCACAGCTCCCTTCCCTGCTCTGCTGGGGAGGTGGTGGTGGAGGGAACTTGAGTGGATATTTCCAGGAGAACCTGTGAGACTGCTGGCAGAGGGAACAGTGAATGCCATAAATCCTGTCTGCAATGGCAGGGCAGGGCAGAGAGCCCCTCTTGGGGTGTCGCTGAGCCGTGCACCTTGGTGTTCTGGCACTGCAGCAGTTTGTCTGGTCACACTCCTCAGCGGCTCTTGGCAAGTGTTTTGTCAAACTGGCAATCTCTATCAAGACAGAAAAATAATGAGATGACTACTACGAGGTATTGCTCTGTGGCTTGGTAATAAACTCTATTGACTAGAAGGGTCAGCAAACAAACATTTGGGGCTGTGGGGCTTTGCATCTTTCACTTGGTTTCACTGGAATTAAACACAGAACTGATGTGGGCTATTTAAGTGATTCATATTATTTGGTATATTAAACTGAAAAATGTGCCAGGAAATAAAGCTGATAATTTTTAAAATACATTGCATTGATGTCACAAAGCTGTGTAGTTCAACACAGATGCCTTGACATTTAGCTGAGCTAGTAATATGCCATTTGTGGATGGCTGCTCATCTTATAGCTTTTTAAGGACAAGTGTCCTATGTGTCAGATTTAATCAGAGACAGATTCCATCCTCATCCGTAGAGGCAATGAAAATGCTTTTCTGCTCCATCATTTTCTTTCTCCATGGCTTGATTTTTGAGTTGTTTTTGTTTTGATGCTTGATATTCACATGACATTATACATGAGCAGATTGGTGTAAGACTGTGTACAAAAAGGCGAACCTCAAACCATGCGTGCAATGTAATAGCACATGGCAGACACAGCAAGCAGATACAATAGTCTCAGACAAGTGTGAGTGGGGGGTGTTTGTGTCTGGTCTTTTAGCCTGAAAAAGTACCTCAGGGTTTAAGGAACGGGTTAATAGAGACAATGACAATTGACAGAACTTCTCTGATCACCCCTGGGAACACTGGCTGTAAAAGTAGAATCATTCCTGAAGAGGAATCTGATGTATGATTAATGTTTATTCTGTAAAACCAAGGGTCCTGTGGGTTGTGTTGGCTTTTTATAGCTGCATGGGAATATCAGGATAAGAGGTTTTTTGCAGAGCCAGGGAAATGCATTTCTATAAAAGGAAAGCAGTGCCTCCTTATAAAATCCAGTGCTGGATTCTGTTCTGGAGCCTTAGCTTAGCAGGACGTGTGCACTTAGGAAAATGTGCAAATGCAAACAGACAAAAATGTTGTGCCTGTGCCTGATCTCCACTTTGGGACTGTCAGTGATTAGAAGAGGCCAGGGCAGTAAGTGCCTGAAACCCTGAGGATGTAACTAATTAGTAGCAGCACGGGCAGTGTGAGCCTCCAATTGGCAGAGCCACCTAATGCTGTAAACGGTCTTCTGATAAGGTGAAAAAGTGTGCGATGCTGTGTTGCTGAAATGTAACGTGGAGCCCGTGCAGTGGCTCTGCCTGGTCTCCTGGGGATGCCCCGGCCAACACGGCTCTGCCGGCAGCTTTGCCCTGGGCACGGGCTGGCACACGTACTGTTAAGTTGGGATGTGCTTGTCCTTTGCAGCTCATTCAAGGCATTGTTAACTCTGGGGCTGATTGTGGGAGTGTGGCACTTTGGGCTATGTCTGGGTAGATGTGAGCAGTGCTGAGAGTTTGATGTAATTTCAAAGCGAAATTCTCCTGGTTGGTTGTACTTCTATCAGCTTTTGAACGTGAACTCCTGGACTTACTGCTTCTGTACAAATCCTAATAGGCCGGTGGGGGGGACACGGTGTGCACCAGATGAAGGAAATGTAGCAATTATGTCTCTGCGAGGCGGTTCAGTAAAACTTCAGAGGAACGAGATGGGGAGGTAACATCCTCTGTTGTGTTGTTTGCTTGCTGCTGGTTGGCTGGGAAGATCCGCCATGACGAGAAGACGAGCTATAAAGCTGTCCAGACGAGCGAAGAGGGGTCGTCGGCGTGCGAGTACCAGGGTCCGCTCATGGTGCTGGCCCAGAACTGCGCCGTCATGCACAACCTGCTGGGGCCAGCATGCATCTTCCTGAGGAAGGGCTTCGCAGAAAACAGGCAGCCTGTACGTAAGTTCCACCCAGCCGGGCACACAAAGCCACGTGGACGCGAGTCGGGGGTGCGGAGCTGCCCCCGAGCTCCGTCTGCGTGGAGCTCTGTAACCCCCAGCCCTGGGTCTCGAGCATCCCGGCTCCAGCTCCAAGTGCAAATACAATCACAGGAAAATGTCTAACCTGAAGGATGTGCAGATACCCCTGTGGCTAAACAACAAGAAAGGAGCATTCTAAAATTGCAGCTGTGGAAGATAGATCCAAGCCTACACTCAAGTAGTCATAATCATACGGACTCAGGGTCTTAGGACTTCAGGACTTGCATAATCATATGGACTCAGGAAGAGTCCAGTGCTCAAAGCTGTTATTCCAACAAGACACCCACCTCTTGTTCCCAGGGGCTCAGATTAGCATTTAAGGCCTAAATAGCCAGTTAAATGCAAATCAGGGCATCCATAATGGGAACAAGCTGTCCATATTTGATACTGTTCCTATCAGTTCACAGTGAGCACACTAGTACCAGCAGAAATAAGCAGGCAGCTGCCTCCTCACAGATACCCAAACACAATCTCTTGTGCACTGTTATACCCAACCTGACACTGTAGCAATCCCAGCCAATTAAACCGAGGAACATCAGCCTGTCCTCATATTTGCAAATAGTGCCAGGCTACCAAATGCTATTACCCTCCCACACAGAGAGAGAAATAGCAAAACCACATCTATTCATTCAGTCACACCTGTTGTAACTATGTGTTCATATGCATCTAATGTATGCATTTATATACAAACAATAAAAATATGTGCTTGTAGGTATGCACCCCAGTATTGTGTCTTTACAAGAACTAAAATATATTTTTGCACCCAAATGTTCTACTCCTACAGTAACATGAATTTAAAGACATACAGAAACATATGATTAACACACCTTTTATACTTATGTATGAGTGAATATGTGCATTGTCAGATATTCACCCAGTGCTTTCCATGTTCTTGTGGTGAAACAAAGCTCACCCCAATCACCTCAGAACCAGAGCTTTATTGCCTCTGTAAGACACCTCTGTTTTACCTGTGTGTTGAGATGGTTATCAACAGCTGTAGCAGACACATAGGTCTTTATTTCTGAAACCTCTTCTTCAACCAACAACTCAAAAAATAATCATTATGTGTCATTATTGATTATTAGCCTTTGTTCTTCCTAACCTTCCTAACCTTCAGCCACTAAGTGATCACACAGTTCCTGTGCCAGGTCACTAAAACATGAAACACATTTTCACACAAGCATTCTTGATGGCCTGCACAGAGCCACCTGTCACAGGTCCATCTCCCTAGTGGACAGCTGGACAGGTGTCCATCCTGCTTAGGCCATGGAAGCTCACTGTATCGTAACAGGTCTCCAAAACAGGATTGGTAATGTCTCTAAGTACCCTGATGTAGAATAAGTGCATCTAATAAACAGCTTTGCTTTTATTGACTCTCTAGACCAACAAGATTTATTGTGCATAGAACAGAAATAAATGAGGGTAAGACTATTATGTATAATGGACTCTCTGGGGGTCACCTCTGCTCATATCTAGGGTCTAAACTATTGGAATAGTTTTATTCATTTCCCCATATGCTCTCCAAAAGCTTTAGAGTGATTCAGCCCATTTCATCCCAAGCAATTTTACTCCTTAATCATTTTAGGGGATCGTCTTACAAATTTAGAACAGAAAACCTCTTCATGACGTTAGTTATCACTTGAGTCAGATTTTTGGAGGGACATAAACCCTCCCCTCCTTCTGCATTTGCAGTCTGTGGCTCTCTGATGGCAGAATTTGCGCGTGCAAAGATCTGTTCAAAGGCCTGCAAATGCTTTGGTGTGCAAAATTAGAGCCAGTGCTGAAGCCCCCATTTCTGACAAGTGTCACTCATATGAGTTGCAACATGGTCTTCAGTGAGTGAGGAGGAGGCAGGTCTTGTGAGGCCTGGGCTGGAGGAAGGCCTGGGTCCTACCCTGGCCACTCACAAGAAGCAGCTACGGCGGGTGAGTCACGGCAGCCTTTGCCCAGCCCTGCACCTGCTGTGCACCCAGCCACTATCTCCAGGGATTAATGTTTGCAGTCTCTGCAATAAAGTGCACAAGGTGCTAGAACTGATCATGGGTGGTTTTCTTCTGCTGTTTTATCTAAGGCAGGAGGGCAATTATGCCTCCTGCATCCGGTCCAAGGAGTTTGAATTGTTTTATTACTTGGTGTTGATGAAAGCAGAACAAATGGGATGACATGTTTGAAAATACCAGGTCTGTGAAGGATGAAACAGCAGAGCCAGCGCGCTCCGACAGTTCCATCCAGCACAGAGACGCCTCTGGGAAGGTTATGAGTGGCAAGCTGGTCATTTCTCTGGCACAGCCCACTTCTGCACAGACGTAAACCAGTGTGTGTCCTAGTTTGCTTTGCACTCTGAGCAGCTGCCATTAGAGTTTCCAGAGGAGCCTGTGGTTAAATAGCAAAGGATCATCCTTCTCAAACTGATCGAAAAAAGGCACCATCTCCAGGGACATGTGGTGAGGCTGGAGGACACCTGGAAGGCAAGGAGAAAGTCCCCACGGTTGAGGGGAAAAGCCAAGAGTGAGACGACAAAAGAGATCGCGTTTCTCTGTTTCCAAATTCTCAGATGTTTTGGATTTGCCTGGGAGCCATGAGAGGAATTAGAAAGGGCATTTAAACCAGAAAGCAGTGCATTTCCATGCTCATCTCTTCTTCCTGGTGCAGTGTTGGAATTTTCCTGTTCTCTTTTATATCCTCTCCCTTCTTCCAAGAAACTCAAATTGGATGTTTGAAGTTGCAGTGTTTCCTGAACATGGTGAATCCTTGTCCTGTTTCATTTGTAGATGACCTTTGTGATGTATATGGTGTGTCTGCCTTCATGCCTGGTTTCAAAATGCTTATATGCGGAGTTGAGGCTGGGGGGAAGGGGAAGTTCCTACCTTTTTGTGGGGACAGACTGTAGGAGATGTCGCTGGGATATGGGCTGTGAGACAGCTTGTGGCTATCACTGTCCTGCCAGAAGGAGAGACATCAAGCAGCGATCTGAGCAGATGATGGTTTAGACCTGCTGGTTACAAGGACTGCTTCCAGCTGTTTTGATCTGCCTGTGTCAGCGGGAGCAGCAGTAGAAATACAATCAGAGCTCTAGAGGAGATCATACTGCTGCAGGGACAGTCTCTGCTCCAGAACTTGGTGCTGGGGAATGATGTAGGAGCTTCATGAAGGTGCCAATACTACTGTCAGATGGGGAGGCCACACGTGTTGCTGTGTTGGTCCAGGTCTGTGCTGTTCAGGGACCACCTGTCATCCCCCTGTCCACCAGATGAGAGGGAGAGGGGCTTCCAGAGAAAAGTGTCCGGGTTAGCACCTCTCTCATTGGGAAGGAGAGCTGGGAAGCCTTCCTAGGTAGATGGTATTAAACATGTCATCACCTTCTTGTTTCTTCTCTCACTTTCTGGCTTGTCCCAGAACTGTTTGTACCAACAAGTGCTATTTTGAAACTATGTTTATGGCAAGGAAACAGCTTTAACATATTATGTTCTCAATTTGCAGGATAGAGAACTGCGTCCAGAAGAAATTGAAGGTAAAATTTGTTGCTCCTTCTATGTCCCCTTTCTCCCTGCCCAGTGAAAACCTACTGCCTGGCCCTTCCATATTGGCCCCCATGGGGTAAAATAATTTTGGGGCAAATCAAGGGAGATGTTTATTGGAATAATTCCTGGAAACCCCAGCAAAAGAAATAATATGTAAAACTATAAGAGTGCCAATTGTGAAGGAATTTGCATCCATTCCAGATTCTTCAGGGTGGGAAGATAAGTAAATAATGGGATATTGACTGTCAGGGAGCTGCTGTCCCCCCAGCTCCCACAGAAAGTGTTGTAGAGCATGATAGTATAAGATGGTTCCAAGAAAACTGTTTTACCTGCTAATCCTTACAGTGAGGGGTATGTAATATAGTGCAGGGGTAGAAGTTGGAAAAACTTACTACTTGCAGTTTTTTTAGGGAACACGGTCTATTGATGAACAGTTTGTGAGACTTGTAATCCAAGCAAGCTTTCCTGTAAGGAATGGGTCAGCAGCACTGCTGACAGAAGAACTTAACATTGCTCCAGTTGTTGCCTCTTGCAGGGAGATCTGGTGGGAAAATACCAAGCATCTTAGGGAGCCTGGCTTCATAAAGTGCTGCTGGTTCTGGGGAATTTTCTTGGAAGAGGTTATTTCAAGCGGTCACTGACAATATTGTTCTTCTATTCCCACAGAATTAAGAGAAGCCTTTAAGGAGTTTGATAAAGACAAGGATGGATTTATTAACTGCAGAGACCTGGGGAACTGCATGCGGACCATGGGCTACATGCCTACTGAGATGGAGCTAATAGAGCTCTCCCAGCAGATCAACATGAACCGTGAGTAATACACACCCAGCTGTACCTGCTTGTTGCTGCTGTGCCCTGCATCATTGCTTCAGGCTCTCTTGGTCTCTGGCTGCCTCTTTTCCTTGGGATTTTTCCCCCTCTTCTCTGGTTCTGTTTTTCATTCCCTATCATGTCTCTGGTTTGTGGTCCCTAGAATTCAGTGCCTTTGTTTTTGCATATTAAAGGGACTGTGTGGACTGTGCTGTAGATGGGAACAATGAGTGGAAGGGTTGTCCTTCATGCTTATGCTGTCAGGTATAAAACTGCCCTTGATGTGGGCAGTCAGACACTGGTGCACAGGTTCTGTGTGTTGTCACACTGAAGCTGCTGTCAGATGGTGTCAGACTGAAGAACAAGCCTGGGAAGATGGAGATGCTTTGATCAGATGGGTGATGGATGGGCTGTTGCTCTGTGGTGGTTGTTTATGTGTCTGCTGTGTGCCTGGGGATGGGCTGCATGAGAGCTGTGCTGGCAGCATCGATGGGAGCATCTGCTGCAGTCATGGAAAGATGTGACAAACGCATCTGATTCACTGTAACTGGGTTTGTGCCCCTTGTCTTTCACCATCATTTTTTTGTCACCTCGCATCTGTGACAGTGCAGGGTATCACCCTCAGCCAGGTGGGGAAAAGCATATTTAGTGCATGTTATTTCTGACACAGGATTATGTAAAAGGACAAGTTACTTGGTCAAGGGAAGGAAAACATCTGTGACATACACAACCAGTCACACACAAAAGCAGCTGATAACCCTGGCACACAAGTGCTTGGGAATTTGAGAGTGCTGCTGACAGCTCTCAGGGCACTAACAAGTAGAAGAGCTAACACAATGAATAACCAGTTGGACATGCATTAGCTGCTGTAATGGAGCAGGACTCCAGCACTGCTGCAGGGCACTGCCTGGGCCATGCAGGAACATCATGCTGTGCCCTTGCCGTGCCCTTTGGCACAGGCGCAGCAGGGAGCTGCAATAAGCACTAGAATGATCAAGCCTCTCTTACGTAGTATGTGATGCAATAAGGATGTGACAGTCCATGGCTGCCTAGGATGGAATACCTTGGGCTCATTCTGCCTAGCCAATAACCCAGAAAATACAGTGTAAAGCTACCTCTGTTTTTCCCTCCATTGTCCCATGCTTTCTGTGCTTTGCGTCCTGGAGAGCCAAGCGCTCTCTGGGGTACACGGAAATGCAAAGTGGGTGTTGGTCTTGGCTAACTTATGGAGTTCTTACACACAATCTTTCATCTTGTCCCAAGTGGGTGGCCATGTGGATTTTGAAGATTTTGTTGAGCTGATGGGACCAAAACTTCTAGCAGAGACTGCAGACATGATTGGTGTTAAAGAGCTCCGCGACGCCTTCAGAGAGGTGAGTGATCCCTTCCGCGTGCCCCCAGAGAGGTGAGCAACACACGACAGGAAAGAGAGAAGACTTACTGGAGAAGAGAACAGGAGGAGGAGAGAGCAGCACAGTGGAAGACCTAGAAAGAGCCCAGTCAGGTGGAGAAGCAGAGAAAGTCACTAAAATAAGGGAACGCTTGAGGTGAGGAAGAGGAAAGCTGGGTCAGACAGCATTTGCAAGGGGCATCTGAGGAGAAAAGAGAGACTGGATCCAAAAAGCACCCAGAGGAGGAAAAGGAGGGACACAGATGGAATGAAGAAAACATAGGGCACTCAGGAGCAGGATGATACAAAAACCAACCCAGAGCAAGATCTGTTTCCATTAACTGTGTTTCCCCTGTGGGTATTTTTCATGTACTTGCAGTTTGACACTAATGGTGATGGGGAGATCAGCACCAGTGAGCTGCGGGAGGCCATGAAGAAACTTCTAGGGCAGCAGGTGGGCCACCGGGATATTGAAGAGATCATCCGGGACGTGGATCTGAATGGGGACGGGCGTGTGGATTTTGAAGGTGAGAAGGGATCAACGCTCACTGTCCATCTGCTCTGCTCTGAGTCAGAGTTTCAGCTCAGAAGCTGAAGCAGAAGGGAAGATTTGCATTCTCAGGGCTCAGGTTTTTGAAACATGGAGAAAAAATAATTTATTTTTTTCAGTCAGCTGAATTGTTCATTTGTGTATCATCTCTTGCTGCATCTCAGTTTCAATTGGGTCTCCATAATTCTTGCATGGTAAGAGATAGAACCTGTCACACAGAAGCAGACTCTGGTGCACACATGCTGTGCCTGCCATCATTTTGTCAGGCATTTTCCTTTCCTTAGATCTCTTGCAAGAGCTGTGAGGTGCCTGGATTGCTTTGGAGAATGCATTGCACCTTCCATTCCCTCTGACTCACCTTTGTTATCTGGGTTTGTGGAGAATTTGTTTCTGTGCCTTTATGCCAGAAGATGGTCATGTGCCAGGAGTGCTCACTAAGTCTGCAGATATCTGATCTAGAGGTGTCATGTTAAATCCTAGAGATAATTAATTTCTTCTCACACTTTTCATAACAGAAAGACTTTGAAAAATAAGAGTGGTTAGGCTACTATCCTAGCCATTAGCTGTGGCAGGAGCAATATTAATAGAGCTCAGGGTTTCTGGCAAGGAAGCAGTTGGTATCAGACAGCTAAGAAGATATAAGAGCTGGAAGGAAGATGGAGAGCGTGGCAGACTGCTTTTTTCCCTGGTGCAAATCCAGATGTCCCTTTGCAGTAAGGGTGAAGCACGGGAACTGTAGAATTAAAGTAATATTGACATAATTATTTTGGCTCAGCAGCACTCCTGGGTCTCCTACATGACAAGGCATCTCAGTGCTCGGGATTACTGAAGCCTCTGAGGGCTCTGAAAATATTAGAATACTACCAGTGTCTTCCTAGAAAGTATCTGGTAGCTGCAGTTGTTCTAATGCACTGGCTGATTACATGACAGTAGCTCTCCTTGTTTCCCACAGCTAAATTATGTTAGACAGCTAAAATACATGAAATGCTATCCCAGTATCATTTTTCTCTGTGAGTTACCACTTTAGCTGTCAAAGGACAGCTCCATCAATGGAAAAGGAGAAGTAAAGGGGGTAATTTCCACTGCCCTCCTCTTTGCAGAGTCATTAGTTCCTCGGCAATCCTAGTGCAGAGTGAAAACACATTTATATTTGATGGCATTTACACTCAATTTGAACAAGTGTAATTGACTTCACAAACTGTAGCATGGTCAAGAAATAGATCCGGGGTATCCTTACAGTTAACTTGTATCTTTAAAAACAAGAAGTCCCTCAAAGTAAACTTTTTGCTAAAAAATGCCTGTATCTACCAAAACACTCATGCTTTCCCACACTGGTATCTCTGTGAAGTGTAAAGTTAGTAAGAAATCATACCCTGTTCCCAAGACTGTAAATCAAGGTTCCCTGAAGTTACAGTGAAGGGAGACAACGCTTACCATAGTGTCTCACAAAGAGTTGCTCGTACAAACAACACTGTACGTGGCTGGGAAGGAGTCCAAGGCAATGAATTGACCTGCTAGTGGGATCTCACCACCACATCTCATGCAAGGATTAAAGGCCATGTTGTGTGAGCTCTCAGGGCCCGTCTCAGAGCACACAGCCTGGGGACTCCTGCTCCCACCCTGGCTGCCTGCTGTCCCCAGGGAGTGAGAGCTGGGCTGGGGACTCTGGATGCCTTCTGCTTCAGGGCTGTCTTGTGTTGTTGGTTGCAGAGTTTGTTCGCATGATGTCCCGTTGAAGATTATTCTCAGCTAAAGAAGAATCAGCACCTTAGAGAGGGCAGAAGAGGACCTAGATGGAGCATCTAGCCCCGATGTTCCTACCTGAAGGTTTATCGGCTGGCTGCAATTAGGACATTGCAAGATGACCTGCTGCTCCTCCCTCATGGTGGTCCCCATGCCCCTCCACCCTTTCACACTGTGAAAGACTTGCAACTTCCTACAACTGGAACCATTCCTTGAAGATGACTGCAGGAAACTGCAGAGCCAGGACTTGCCATGATGCTTTCATGGGATATTTGCAACTTTAGACTCCTCCTCCCCAGCTTTATTCTCCCACTAGCTTCTGCAAAGCAAAAGCAGGAGAAATGCTCCTGGTTTGGTGGATGAGAACAAAGCCATTGGGACTGGTGGCAGCCTCAGGGCGTGCTCTGCACTTCTTGGTTTCCCTTGGTGAACCGTGTCTGTGTTTGCTGTCTCGGTGTGTGTCTATCTGTGTGGAGTTATTTATGCTTCCCCAACACTTATTTGCATCTCCTGTGGTTATGTTTACCAAGAGTAAATTCAAATATATGTCTTGGGGCGGGAAAGCGATAAATATGCACGTTGAAATGATGTGGAGCCTGGATGTCCCTGTGAGAGGTGGTGGCCGGGCTGGGGGAGAAGGACTTGGGCAGATGCACACCCCAGTGTCTGCACCGGGATCCAGAAGCAAGTCCTTGCCACAGGAAGGGAAGTCAGTGCTGGCCACTAAGCCTGTGTCAGAACTCTGCCCTCCTTCCTGCTGTTACCATGGCCAAGGGGCCTGGAGGTGCCTCATGGTGAGGGCAGTGTGGAGGGTCCCCATCCCTGCATCCCTCCACTGGCACAGGGACAGGTGAGAGCCCCTGTGGTGTCATGGCAAGAAGCAGTGGGAGAAAGGGCCCAGAGGGAAGCTGGGTGGGAAGGGGATAGGCAGCAACAGCCAACCCTGTCCTTTTCAGATCATTTCAGACACAACTGTGAGCACATGTACAATGGGGCCATGCTGTGGGAGATGAGCTGTAATTCCACTGGTGCTGGGGGCTGGCTGGGAGCCTCCTTGTGTGACAGTGCCCTGCTGTCCAACCTCTTCACACTCAGAAATGCTGCACGTGTCTGCAGCAGTGACCATGACAGCAGCCTCCAGGCCCTACCAGCTGCTTCCAGACACATCAAATCTTATCCTCCTTCCCCTTTCCCCAAGATGCTACCAGCCTACTACTCCCTTCCCCTACTCTACCAGACCCAGTTGTCTCCTTTCTCTATGCAAAGTCACAAGTTGCCAGCATTAATTTCTGCTTGTCTTCAAAGGGCACCATCATCACTGTGTTTCTTGAAGTGGCTGGGAACTGTTTTCCTCTCAATTGCCTCCTTACTCAAACTGGGAGGTCAAGGAGCAGTATCCTCCTGCCTATTCCATCTCAAATCTTTCACTTCCCAGGATCTCTTACAAATTCTTGGGGTGCACAAATCTGTATCTCAAAGTAGGATTTTCTCTTCTGCTTTCCTTTTGCTGTGCCAACTAGTATAGCTGCAACAATGGCTGATACTCCAGCAATGGCAAAACTATGTTCCTCCTTATATTTGTGTGTGTGTGGTTTACTTGTGTTTGCACAGGTGTGTGCACTAGAAAAGGTTTGTGTGTGTGCACATAAAAGCAAGGAGTGCAGATAGGTACCTAAGAGTGCAGCAGCAGAAGAGTTTGTATGCAAGTGGGTGTATGCAAACTATGTGTGTGTATCTATGGAGCTGGTCCCATCTTGGAAATGTGGGTGTGAGCCAAGAAATTGGAAAATGGATATTTACAGATCTCCACATTTACTGGCACAGCAGTTTTATTGTGGTTAGGAGATGAGGGTGATAAACTGAACAGAGTCCAGAGTCCTGGTAAGTTATAAATGTGTTCAGGATGATACTGGGGAGGGGGAGATATGTGCAGGCTTGTGTCTGCCAAAGGGAGCGCTGGTACACAGCTGTGCTTCGCTTACAGTGGAGCCCTTTGAGGAAGGAGCTGCTTGTGCACGTGGAGCAGAAGCTCAGCTTTGCTGCTCCCTGTGTGCTGCAGGCTGCTGTGCCTGCCTGTGGGCACTGGGGATGGCTTGGGGCACGTGTCTTGTGCCACAGCCAGCCTGCACAAGCCTGACAGACAGAGGCCACAAGCATGGTGGCTCCTTCCCAGACCCTCTCCTGAGCAAATGCATCTTTTGCTTGTAGCATCAGATGGCAGGACATGGTTTTTATTTAGAAAGGCTGGACTGATCCACAGTGCAGCATCATGGTGGATGGGCATCTTTTCGACAAGCTACGTCCATTTTCACTTTGGCAGGTCCCTGTGTTTGTACTGTGGTAGAGCTGTGCTTGTTATCCCAAGAAACACAAAGACACCAGTACTAGACAAAGGGTAGCTGCAGGACACCTTTGTGTCATTGCAGAGGCAGTCCTGGAGCCACAGCTACTTCTGAGGAAAGCTGAGTCTGCCAAATCATCTGTAGCTCTTTTCTGCTAGGTCTCACCATGATTCAGTGAACAGGTCAGACAGGGCAGGTCTCAGAAGCCTTCATTTTTTTTTTTCTTTGAGCAGAAGCTCTTGCTGCCAGCCTGATTTTACTTTCACAACAACCCCCAAATAATCCCAGGAATTTAAACTATTTTCTTGTGTGGACAGGCACAGAGATTAAAGCTCCAATCTAAATAATCTAATTCCAGAGATAATCCTTTTGCTCTCATCTCCAATTTGGTACCAGGGAGGCTTCCAAGGCGCTCTGTATGGCAGGGCACAGCTGTTCCCCTGTGGGCAACTGAGCCTTGTAGCCCTGTACCTTTCAGGAGGTGGCTCAGGCAGTGGGGCTTGCTCACATTGACTTCTTAGATGTCTCACTAGCCATGAGGTCTGCTTCTGACCCACACATCTTTGTTGTTCTTTTTGGACATCCCAAATCCTGATCTCATTTTCCAGCAGGAAGTGGCTAATACCCTAAACATGTGTCTCCCATTGCTTGTGAACAATCAGGGCTGTAGGTAGACCAGGCAGGACTGACTGAAGACTGAGTCATTTTGGCACAGCTGCCAGGGAACAGGGAGAGATCAAGGGATTGAGAAGATGACCCTGAGCCTTTCACTTGTAGGTTACTGGTGTAAATCCAGCCTGCATCAAGGGACTGACTGGTGGCTCAGTGGATTAGTAACAGGATAGAGCCTTTGACATCTGGGGCACAAGCTGGCATCAAGTTGCTGGTGACAGCAAGTATCGATTCGGGGCAGCAATGCAGGACACCACGGACACAGGCCAAACAGCATCTCTGCTGTCCTCTGCCAGGGGCTGTGGCTAGCGTGAGCCAGGTTGAGGGCTCCTCCTGCCTCCAGATAAGCACAGCCACTGTCCCTCCTCACTGCTGCTCAGTTAATCCCTCTCACTTCTTGATGGGCTGCTGATTCTTGGGAAATGATCATCCAGGCTAGTTATTAGAAGATGCTCTGCCTGGGGACGCCTAGAAACACTCAAAGTGTTTATGTGCTTCAAAGTTGTGCTCCTGACCCACACATCGCAGTTTAAAGTGTAGGATTAGGGAGGATCGTTTGTAATCAGCACAAATTAGCTCTAATGAGGCCTCCCTCAACCTTGCCAACTGGACAGCATTGTCTTGGCCATGGCTGTTTACACTCCTTTGGTAACTGCACTTGGGGGACACCCAACAGGTCACAAACACAGTGGGGATACAGATTAGCCTGGATTTGATCAGATGCTGCCAGGGCTGGGATCTGTAACGCTGAGATGATTTGCCAGGAACCAGCATGAGGTGGCTGAATCTGGAGAGGTGCTAAGCGTGCATGTTTCATGCTGCTATTCTGGATGAGGTTTCCTAAGGCACCCTGTAGTTTCAGGAACCCCTTCCTGGCAGCAGTGCTGGTGTTGGAGCACAGTAGTACCATGCCTGCCCAGGCCCAGCTATAACAAGAGCCCAAGAACTGATGTCACAGCAGCAGGAACATGCTTTGGGGTACATTCCAACCTGGGCAGAGCAGACTAGGGAGCAGGGGATGGGTTCCACACATTCCCCCAAACAGTTCACTTCTCCAAGACTGTGTCTGGTTAAGAGGCCCGCAAGGGTATTACAAAAGCAACAAACACGTTTAATTCTCAGTCTGCAAGTCTTTATTTATAAAAGCAAATGCTTTGCAGAAGACTCAAATTAATAACATGTGACTGGGACTTAGAAGCAGCCACTGCTAATGCAGCCGGTGCCAGGAGCACAGCCCTGAGGCCTGGCCTGTATCTGATGCCTCAAGGAACACCGTGATCAGACAGAAGGGCAAACATTAAGTTATTTGCTCCCCCACCGTGTAGGGAGTGAGTTTCATTTAACCTCCATCTGGGATATCTCACTCCAGCCTCCCACGACCTTGCCAAGGTCCTGCAGGAAAAAAAACAGGGATCTTACATTCTCCTATAAAGTGCAAGCCAGGGAGCAGCCCGCTGGCAGTGTCACGGTCACCTCCCCGCCTTCCCCTTCACTGGCCACTTTGCTTCTCAGGCAGATTATTGTGGTGCAAGGTGCTCGCACGCTACCGGCCGCTTCGCTCCTTACCGGGCGGGAGGCAGCTGCCTTTTCCCCTACCCCATGGCAGGGAGGAAATGGGAGAACCCACGGGGTCTGCGGGGCCTGGCAGCTGCTGTTCAGAGCACAGCGGGCACGGAGCTACTGGGACGTGGCGAGGAGGCCCTCGCTGCTCCAGCTCCGCTCCCCGCAGCCTCTTCCCCGAGCACCCCGGTCCGCGCTGCCGCAGCGCCGCCCGTTGCCCCGGCAACCCTCCGTCTGCGCTTCCCGCCGCCGCCCCACCGTGCTCCGCGCTCCGCCGCGCTGGAGCCCCGCGATTGGCGGCGCGGAGGGGCGGGCTCTGCCCTCCGTCGGCCGGAGCTCTGGGCACTTCGNNCCCCCGCCCCCCCCCGCCGCTCCTTCCTGGGGGAGCCGGTTCCATCCCCGCTCCGCTCCCTGCGCGGGCGGTACCGGCCACGGGCACCCCGGCCCGCCGGGACCAGCTCCCGCACCGCTGCCGCCGCCGTCCCCGCGCCGCTCAGCC
>VZRZ01003130.1:74402-87958 GCA_013398175.1 Climacteris rufus | reverse complement strand
CGCGGGCGGCGATGCCCATGTGGACGTGAACGGCATCCACTTCCGCAAGGACCCGCTCGAGGGCCGCGTGGGCCGAGGTGAGGGCGGGGGACACGCCGGGGCCGGGGGTGTCGGCGGGGCTGCCCGCGGGGCCCCGCTTGGCTCCACTCCGCCGGGACGGCGAGTCCCCGCTGTTCCTGCGAGGGCCGGGACCCGCGTGCCCCCGGCGCCGTCCTGCCCTCCGCGGCCCCCAGTGGGTCGGTGGGTATCCCTGCAGGACGGCAGGGGCTCCTCTCCCTCAGCCGTCCGTGGACGGCCATGTGCCGAGGGGAGCGCCGGCACTTGTCACCCGCGGGACCGCGGTCACTCTCGTCCTCCCGCCGGGCCCAGCCGGGGCCGCATCCCCCGTCCCCGGGCGGTGCGGACCCCCGGGGCTCCAGAGGCGGCGGGATGAGCCCTGCGGGATGGTGTCCCCGGCCTCGGGCTGCGGGGTTGTGTAATGCCGGGGATGAAGTGGCTCCGCGAGGGCTGGGGTGGCATTTCGGCTGGAAAGGCGACGGGAGCGGTCAGGCTGCCAACCCGGCCGCGTGCGCCCGCCGGGCTCCTTTTTTCTCCCGTTTTCCACTGAAGAGCCCGGGTTCGACAGCAGGATCCGCCAATTCGCAGCCCAGTCCGCAGCGCGCTCGGTGCAGCGGGAACACGCTTTGCCAGCCCTCTGCAGCCGGATCCGGGTCGCGCACCGTGTGGGCTGATGCTTGCAGCATTCTGGTCCCGACAGCGAGGAGCACAGGCTGCTCGCTGGAGCCCCGCTGCTGGGCCCGGCAGGAGGAGGTGCAGCCGCCTGGTCGGCTCCGTGCCCCAGTCCTGCCTGGGTGTTCAAGGGCAGGGACGTGAGCAGAAGTAGAGGCAGATGGGATATCGTCAGCCGCTCTAACTACCAAATCAGTAAAATCTTCAGTCTACCATTTAAGACAGGATGGAGAACAAATATTGCACTTGGTTTACCTTTTCCTACTTCCTCTGAGATCACTACAGTTGTATGAATTGTGCATGTTTCTGATAATTGGTGCACCAAAACTTAGCTGATTCACAAAGGTATCGCATAGTTAGCTGTGCAGAGCTGCTCTGCAGTCAGTTACAGGTGATTGGTGGAGTGTGGAGAAGATGAGCTCTCTGTTGACTAACGTTGGCTGTTTGCATGTAGGATGGTGAAGATTTTCCTTAGCTATACAGCTTGAACTGCCCTTGCTTACCCTGCGTGAGTGCTATCCCAAATGGAGAGCCTTTTGGATACAGGGGAGGTCACATTTAAATTCTAGTACAATTCTAAATTTAATGGTACAGTTAGTTTTTCACACCCGTGGAAACTGCTGCCCCAGTCACACAAGGTGTCCTGATTGCTGTAGGTTAGCTTCCCTTAATAGACCTCTCACATGTATGACTTGAATGTCCTTGTGGATTTGAACTATTTATTTCTGAGTTCTGGAGAAAAAAGGGTCTTTTTCAACCACATTGTGACATGCACTTCCTTTGGGGAAAGCCTGTGGTGTCTCCTCTGAGCAGCAGGCTGTTACAGTAATCCTGCTTCAGCCAGCGGTGCCAGGCACAGTGGAGACTTTACTCCTTTGATCTCTCAGCTGCCATTCCCTCAATGGCTTTTTATTGCACCATTGTTCGTTTGCTCTGGGCTCCTCTCTGTGTTGATAGCATGTAAGGGCTACAGCAGAAATATGTGGCTGACTGAGAGGAAATGACCTAGGGATAGTAATTCTGGGCTGTACTGCCTCTGGGCAAATTAAACCCTTTTTTTTTCCCAAGCCTCACTTCATCTGCTGTGCCCTAAAGGACTGACTGTGCTGATGGCAATTACAGAATAGGCAGGTGCCAAACGTAGTTGAGTTACAGCTCGGTGTGTACTGCTTGCTCCCAGTGAGCACCCAGCATGCTGTAAAACCCAGCTCGTCTCCACAGCTCTGTCAGCAGAGCTCTGACATGCAGGTGACAGGTCTTCCTCTCCAGTTACCTTCTTGGCTATTAAAGGACTTTCTTCCTATGCAGGCTTTCCTTTAATAGGAGCTGACTTCTTTGGAGTCGTTGGTTTGCTATCACTGTAATCTGTAGCTGGCCAGAAATACCTGCGTGGGAGGACAGGTTAAACTTTTCACCCTCTGTGTTTCTGGTGATTAGAGTCTTCAGTCTTTATGCCCAGGTTCGAGTGGTAAAGAGAAGTGGAAGATCGCCTGAGCAGCTCTGTGTGAAACAGGAGACTAAGAACTGGCATTAATTTCCTCTCACTCGTTTGCATTGGCCCTGTCTCTGGCTACGTGCACCGGGTTAGTAGTTCTTGCTTTGTCTTGGCCAGTGCAGTGTCTGTTCCCATGGAAATGGGGCTGGAAGTGGTAAGTGTCAGCAGAGAACTTCGTCTGGATCAACTTCTGCCTGAAGTGCCAGTGGGCAGATGGTGTCCACAGTCTTCCCTCCTGCCCCTGCTTTGCTGGGTAATCATTTGATGCGCAGCTCTAGAGGCATTGCATCAGTTTGCATTTATACAGGAACCCTGACACAATAGCACACCAAGTGGGGTTAAAGTTTTTGGGGGCTGCTGTAGAGGTGGTGAAACAATGACTGAAAAGACAAATTTTGTGATGTCTCCTATTTAGTCAGTTATTGTCCTGTTTGGGAATGTTTGGGCCTTTCTCAGGAGGCTCTTCAGATGCTTGCAGACAGCACCCATTTCCCCTGGGTGGCTCTGAGAACAGCAACTGATGGAGCTGCTGGTGCTCTTGAAACCCTTGTGTATCTTTCTTGCTTCCTTCATCCCAACTTCATGCTGACAGGTATTGTGGGGCTGTGGTGAGCAGAAGGGGCTTTGTAAGATGCCTAATGCTTTTCACCCTTCTGCCATCGCCCAGGTTTTTACGAGAGGGGGACGAATCTCTAAAACCTGATGCCATCAACTGCTAACTTCAAATCTGTTGTGTCAATGAGTCAAATCAGTCCTATGCTGACTGTTTTAGTCTTGTCCTGGAGTTTGAAATTTGAAAATATTTTAAAATGTTCTAGATGTTTTTCCTCTTTGAATTGAGAGCCAGTGGCCAAGTCCTTTGGCTTTGTGTACTGTTTGTGAAACTGGCTCTTCTTTCTGAAATGCTGTGAGTTTACTGTGTCTTAGACTGCAGCAGGTCTCCAGACTTGTTTTCCTACATTTCTGAGGTTTTAGGTCTTTGGCTACCTCTGCTTCTGCTCAAGTAGTGCCGCCACCTGGTCAGAGCAAGGAGGGGACACAGGTCTGACACAGCATAAGTGCTAATGCCACTTATGGAGTTAAGCACTTCAAGAGTATGTAAAGTGTTTCTTCCTCAGAATGTAACCCTTCCTCTCACTCTTCTGTGCCTGCAACCCAGCTTCTGACTATGGTATGAAGCTGCCAATCCTGCGGTCCAACGCGGAAGACCAGATTCTGTACCAGACGGAGCGTTACAATGAGGAAACCTTTGGCTATGAAGTTCCCATCAAAGAGGAGGGCGACTATGTGCTGGTGTTGAAGTTTGCAGAGGTCTATTTTGCACAGTCTCAACAGAAGGTAAGCAACAGCTCCTTGTGTGTCTCTGATGTGAGTTCCTGGCTAAGACTCTGTGTGCTCAGGTTGCCTTTGCTGCTTTGCATGCTGGAGGAAGGAGTGAGGTAAGGCTCTAATCGTTAACTTCCTTCCTAACCTCTCACAGGCTCTGAAACATTAGAGCTCTATTTCACATTCCAGCTATATAGTTGGACTGGAAGACTTCATTTCAGGGTATTCAAACAAACATGTGCAACTAAACATAACTAGCAATACAGTTTTATGACCTGTTTAGGCTGTGCTGGCTTTGACAAGTTTTTTTCCGTTTTCCTGAACACTTGTTCCTGACCTGACAGCATGGTTGTGCTGGAGGAAGTATTGCACAGACTGAAGCGGGGAGGTGATCTGGGTTAAATAGCCTACTCAGAACAATTTTTGTGCATGTATTAAGGCTTGATGCTGAGTCAGTTTGATCCTGAAAGCACAGAGTTAAATTCAACCGCTTTTTGGTCTTTAGAGAAGAATAATCCTTGTTCACTTTTGAAATCCCTCATGTACAGAAGTGGAAACAGAAGCAAACAGAACTCAAAGCCCTGTGATAAATTGGAGGAGGAGTGGTTTGTGTTTTAGTCTGACTTCCCTCTAACTCCATCAGCTTCTTTAGCTGATCTCCTTAAGCACTGTGCTGCCTTCCTGCCAGAGACTTATTTCAGGGAGAAGAACTGGTGGAGCTGGCTTACAGAACGGATGCAAAAATCAGCCTCAGATTAAACTGAAGGGCTGAGGCATTGTTGGTTCCTCTTCCTTCATGTGGTTCTGCTGGGATTCCCCAGGTGCTGAGTGAAGTTTGAGTCATTACAGCCCTGAGGAGGACTTTCACTCTGAATTCACAGATGTGGTTAGCAGTTAAACGTTTTATCTCCTTCAAACCCTGTGTTCTTCACCAGCTTGTTTCCTCTTCTCTGTTCTGCTGCAAGCTGTTAGTTAGAAATGGCTTCACTCCATAGGGTGTGGTAAGTCACAGCCACCCCAGGCTGGTAGGAGCAGGTCCTCAGACAGGAGAAAAGTTGCGAAAGAGAGGCATGAGTAAACCAGAATAAAACTGTGCTGTCCTCAGGTCTGAACAGCAGGTATAGGCATTATTTTAAAAGGAGAAGGGAGATTTCATGGTGTTTGGAAGCATTGTTAATGCTTTGGTGTCTTTACCTGGCTGCTTTTGGGCTCTGAGTCCTTCCCAAGGGAGTGGGCCAGTGCATGTTACAATGCTTCCTGGTCCTGGGTGCACACCAAGCAGAGGCCTTTCCTGTTCGGTTCCCATTTCAAGGGTCATGTGCCCAAATCTGTTCTGACTCTCTGTCATTTCTTCCACCCTGAAGGTATTTGATGTTCGCTTGAATGGCCACGTGGTGGTGAAAGACTTGGACATTTTTGACAGAGTTGGACACAGCACAGCTCATGATGAGATTATTCCCATGAGTATCAAAAAGGGAAAACTGAGTGTCCAGGGAGAGGTTTCCACGTTCACGGGGAAGCTCCACATTGAGTTTGTAAAGGTAAAAAGCTTTTCAGGGCAGAGGCCTGATCTTCTCTTTCCCCTTCTTCCCCAGCCCTGTGGTACAGCTGTGTGCTGGAGGAGGAGAGCTGTTGGTAGGTGGGGAGACCATTCCTTGTCTCAGAGCTGCAGCACTGACTGCTGCCTTTGCTTTCTCTAGGGTTACTATGACAATCCGAAAATCTGTGCCCTATACATCCTGCAAGGAACAGTGGAAGGTAAGCACAGTTTCTGAGCCAGAAGGCACTTCCCCCTTGGAGAGCAGCCTGTTGCTTCTCAGACTATGAGATCATAGCTCTTGCTGACCCACATCTGCCAAAACTGTTTCTCTTTTATTGAGTTCCCACAGAGTGCAGTTCCAGAGTGAAGTAGGTGTGTACTGTCCTCATTCTCCTCCAAGTCACAAATTTGTGTCATTTTGGAATGAGAAGAATCAATTTGTTTCAGAATTTCCTGTATATGGAGTAAAGGAGAAGGGAACGTGTCTGGGCAGTCTCAGCTTACAGCTACAGATAAATTCCCTCTGGCCTTGGATGTCAGCAGCAGCCCTGCAGACAAGTAATTTACAGGCTTTTTAGCTAGTGGTTAAGTATATCTTACCTGGAGCTTTGTTTTGCCTTCTCAGCTTGAGGACAAGGCAGTGTTTTTTTTCCCAGATACAAGTTCCTCTGAATAGCAGTGGGGAGTGCTGGAAAAGTTGTTGGTATTTTGTCACCCTGTTTGTAAATGTGCTGGAGTTGAAGCCCCTCTAGCTCCTGAACTGGGAGAGTTTAGGATCCCTCTCTGACCAAGATATCAGTTTGCTTTGCTGTTCATCAGGGATTGTTAAATGCTGCTGAAGATTTGATAAGAAGCTCATGGCCAGTTGGCACCTGCAGCTCAGGCCCCAGGCTCAAAAGTCTGAACGTGAGTGGGGTTGGGCCACACTGCTCTGATAGCTCTAGGGTTGGAGGCTGCAGTGGTGTGGAGTAGGACTGTTTATGGAAAGAGGTGTTCACACTCCTGTTTGCAGCTTTATCTGCTGGTCCTGCCTGTTCTTGACTAGATCTCACTGAGCAGCTGCAGTATCTGAGTGTATGCTCTAAGCGTGCTTTTGTGCATTAGCTTCTCTGTGTGACACATAGATGGTGTAGAAAGATGTAGTTTTTCTGCAGGCTGGGTCCTTGGAGGCTCTTACCTGACAAAGGAAAGAAATAATGGTGTGATCCTCTGTGAGGGAAGATGTTCCTCTCTTCTGGGGTGTTCTGGTTGTGGTTTTGATGAGGTCTCAGGTGCCCTCTTGCCTGTGTTCATGTTGGATGGGGTAGAGGGGGAGGGAGTGTCTTGATTTCCTAATTTACATCCTGCCTCTTTGCAATCTTTTGTCTTGTCCAACAGATGTTCCAAAGCTGCAGCCACACCCAGGTCTGGAAAAAAAAGAGGAAGATGATGACGAAGATGAATATGATGATGGCTCCAGTGTCAAAAAACAGGCAAATAAGAACCGGGTTCAGTCAGGCCCACGCACACCAAACCCCTATGCCTCAGACAACAGCAGCCTCATGTTTCCTATATTGGTGGCCTTTGGTGTCTTCATTCCTACCCTCTTCTGCCTCTGCCGATTGTGAGAGCAAGCCCCACAGTGCATCAGCCCAGGGGCTGAGAGGGAAGGAGTTGGACCAAATATGGTTGCTTTCAATTTCTCCATATTGTTCATAATTTAAGGAAAAAAAAAAAAAAGATGATTCATTTGGAATGAATAGCAATGAATAGCAGGTCCAGGTAAGAGGGAGCTTACCTTCCCCCTGCCAGCAAGCAGCAAGGCCCTCGCCTTCCCCTTTGCACCATGTGCAGCCTCCGATTCTCCCTGGGACATTCAAGAGTAAACTGAGTCCTGGCTGGGTGTGTATTGGGCTGTTGAAAGCTGATGCTGCCAGTCCTGGGCCATGTCCCACACTGAGAGAAAGCCATGTGCTGCAAGATCTCTGCCTTTATTGGGTGGAATACAGTTCCTTTAGCAGGAAAGCAGCTCTTAAAACAAGGCTGGGGTACACATTTTGTCCGGGAGCGTGAAGTGTTGTGGTGCTGTTGGGTGTCAAGCGACTGTGGAGGACAGAGCCTGGCTCAGCATCTCCCTGAATGTGTGCAACACGATGTATGGTACTCACCTGCATAAAGATACCAAGGCTCCAGCCCAGCCTCCGTGGAGACGGTCCCCTCCTCAGACTGCAAGCTGCCCCAGGAGCAGAGGGATTTATCCGGCCTGATTTGCTGCACCAGTTGGGAGAGACTTTCCCAGTTTGGCAGTTGCAGTTTGTTCCATCGCAGAGGGATTCTGCTGTAGCCTGCGAGAGGCTGATGTTGTTAGCGTCTGATCAGATGCACTTGTTTTCTGTATTGATTATGGCTTTTGTTTTCTTTAATATCCTTATATTTTCAAAGGTTTTGTTTTAAGTCCAGTTCCTTGTTTTGCCCTTTCTAGCAAGTGTCTTCTTTGGAAGAAGCTGAGAATCAGGTGACCCGGTGAGGAGGTTCAGGGCTTGTTCCTCACCTTCCTAATGGTGAGCTCCCTGCTCTGTGACTCCAAACAACCTGTGCAGTAGGACAGAGCAGAGCAACCCGGTGGATGCTTCCTGTGGGCTCTCATTCTCTGTGAAGGGACCAGACTTGCCTGCAGCAATGAGAGGTGGAGTTGACCAGTGTTTGCAGTGAGTGAGTTTGGCCTTTTGTGTATTCAGGCGCTGTAGCGAAGGGGCAGATGTCCAACATTTCAGTCCTGCAGAGCAAGGTGGTTTGTTGCCATCCAGAGATCTGGAAGTGAGCAGAACACTGGAGACAAGGTCACCTGTTTCCCCCAGGGATATTTCTGCAAAGGCTTCTGTTTCCATGTGCAGAGCCTGTGCCTGCCTGACAGAAGCTGAGCAGAGCAAAAGCTGCTTCTGCACCTGCTGGTCCAGAGCTCCAGGCCCCGAGGAGCTGCCTTCCCACAGTCCAGGCCCCCAACATGTTGAGCATTTCTGGCTGGCAGGAGGGAGATGTTTTGTGCTGGAGTAGGATCTGTCCCAGGCAGGGTTGGGTTCTTGCGGATCAGCTTCGATGCTGCTGAGCTCTGGGCTCACGGAGTGCTTTACCTGATGCTCTCTCCGTTGTCCTCAGAAATGTTCTTTATTTCCCCAGAGCAGTGGCACTGAGTGGTGACCTCTGTGCTGCTCTGCCCCTCTAGGCCAGCATTTTCCTCACAGTTGTTCCTGGGTTTGATCTCCTGCAGTGGCTCAGCCTTTCTTTGAGCTGAGCAGGGTCAGCAGAATTACTGAGTTTCTGGAAAGGGAACTGGAGGAGCAGCCTTTTCTGTTCTGCTGGGCCCAGACAGCTGAAGCCTTCACTTCCCCCTAACCCTCAAGCTGTGATGGGAGCTGTCAGCTCAGAGGCTCCAGAGCGGGAGCTGGGGGAGGTGACACAGCGCTGCTCTCTGCAGTAGTGCCACTGATCCTTGCCTTTCTGATCACACACATCACTGCTATAGGCCTGACCCTAATTCTGTCTCTGTGAGCTGAAAAGCAAGCAGGACCTTAATTAACTTCTCTCCATCTGCACAAGGGGTAACAGCCAGTCTGGGAGAGAAGCAAGAGAGTCCCTGCCTCATTTAAAGGAGAAGACAGGCTTTAGAGAGAGCAGATCTTGAAGAACAAACCTTAGAATGAAAAGGTGGTAAACTTGAAGTTGTCTGCCTCATCTTCTAGCTGCTGTTAAAATCCTAATACTTATAAAACTATAAAATACGAGCTCTGATTTGTTCAGTGACAACGCCTGCAGGGATTCTCCAGCGTTTTTGGGATTGCTCTAACTGGAGCACAGAGAAATTTAGATCTTTATCAGTTTTGAGAACCATGAACTGCGCTGATTTGTTAAGCAAAGAACCTGGTGTTAAAAGCAGGCATCTCTCTAAGGAGCTGCTCTCCTCCAGGCCCTTTTAGGGTGCATTTTATTTGAGCATCCTTGAAACAAGGAATCACTTGGCTTCCTGTAGCTCACCCAGTAATCTTAGCACCTTGCCTACCATGGGAAAAAGGGTGTGCATTTAGGTGTGCAAAAGCTGGAGACTTGTCTTCTAGGATAGTTTATCCTAGCCTCTCCTGGCAGCCAGAGCACCCATTTGGTGCCATCAGCTGCCCCAAGGCAGAGCTGTGCAGGGTGTGATCTGTTGTGTTCCAGTTGCTCAGTTCAAATGAATTTGTCTTATTTGAATAAGAGTAGGGAGGAGAAATAGTTCATCCTTCATGGCTTCAATTTAGTTGTTTTGACTCTGTTTTTGTGCATCTTTCTCATTACAAAGCTGGTTTCTGGGGGTTTCCTGACCCTGTTAAGGTGCTATGAGCAGTTTCCTTCCTGGTCCATCCTGTCCTGACAGATTTGCCTTGGAAGGAGTTTTCAAACAGCGTGTAAGGGAGTGGTGGACGATGGCAGAGGGGTGGCCAGTCAGCACCTTGCCGGGAATGGAGCATTCCAGCTCTCCTGGCCAGCTCTGTCCAGTATCTGGAAGCCAGACTGATGGGTATAGTGAGGTCCTGAACAGAGAAAGAAAAAGTCTGGGCTGGCTGTAGCTTAATAGAATGGGTGTTTGAGGGAATATCCAAGACATCGTTTTGCTGAGACAGTTTAGAGACAGCCTGTTCTGCTGATTCCTCCTGCCAGCAACAGGCAGATGGAGTACAGCAGTGTGGGGAGCTGGGTCAGAACAGACCCTGGCTTGATTCATGTTGTGCAGAGAGGGGCAGGTAAGGCAATTTTAATAAACCTTCTGCTTAATAAAGGGAAAATCACTATCATGTTTCAGGCCTGGATCCAGCCTCAGCACAGTGGTTTCAAAGCCTATTTTAATTGTCCCATCAGTCCCTCCTTTAAGCCAGGCCATTGAAGTATTCTGTGTGTGTGACTAAACATCTCTGATCCTTTTGAGTGTCCCAGGTAGCAGTGAACAGAAAGCCAAATGAATTCCCTTCTCTTTTTGGTGCCTTTGTCTCAGGCTTTGAATAAAAGTCTATTTGAAGGAGCTTCTTTTTTTTTAAGGAGCTTCTGAATTTTTTCTTTTTCTTCAAGGGACAGGCATTCCCTGCCCTTGAGATCAGCTGGGGACTGTCTCCCTGTCCCTGGATGCCAGCTCTGGAGGTCACAGCTGAAGCAGAGAACTGAGCAAGTATCTTTGTTTCGAGCCCTTAAGATCAGTGGAAGAAAAGTCTGGCAGGGGATAGAAGAACTGGAAGAGCTCCTTCAGGTCTGATCTTCCCCAGAAATCTCCTGAAGGCAGGATGGAGAACTTGCAGACAGTCTGGTGCCTGGGTGTCTGTGCAGTTCAGAGCTGAGTGAGTCACACTGGGTCCTGGTAGTGGTGTGGTGCTTACAGCTTCGGGGTGCAGAGTGAGGCTTGGGGGGTCCTGCACCCCAAATTTACTCACTTTGGGCTTGCCCTGTGCTGTTAAGGTCTGAACAGAGCAGGGACCTGTGCTCTGTCCTTTGGCCTTTAAGTTGAAATGGGATTGCAACAGCCAGGGGAAGTGTCTTGCTACGG
Organism: Climacteris rufus; assembly: GCA_013398175.1. Classification (NCBI taxonomy): domain Eukaryota; kingdom Metazoa; phylum Chordata; class Aves; order Passeriformes; family Climacteridae; genus Climacteris; species Climacteris rufus. The sequence goes on along the minus strand of VZRZ01003130.1, from coordinate 77,323 downwards.
GAACTCTGGGCTGGACAAGCCTGTTGCTGATAGAAGACAGCAGGAGGGAGAGGAGCATGAGAGCAGCTTCAGCCCTTGGTGTGAGACAGATTCTGAACAGCTGCGAAGTACCAAGTGTTTCAGGCTCTGTTTGGTGCTCAAATGTAGGAGAGATCTGTCTGCTTCTTGCACTTATGGTGGGGAGGGAAATATCCTTGCTGAGAATCCGAGAGAAATGGGAGCTGGGCCAGCACTGAGCTAATTTACCTACTGGCACTTCTGCATCTCCACAACAAATGCCAAAGCCTAATACAATTCAAGATGCTATTTTAACGTCAGCCTGGTTCCACCAGTCTGTCTCCACCGGCTGGTCCCAGATAGGCTCACAGGAGTATTCTCAATGGCACAAATACACCAGGCTGGAGCTGTGAAGGCTCAGAAATGTGATCACAAGAATGGGCCTCCTGTGCTGCACCCCTGCTTCGTGCTGCCCAGCGGGTCTGGGGCACGTGCATTCACCTTGGATCCAAATGGATTTGACCCAGGAGTATTGTAGCATTGCAAGGTGCTGGGCTGGATGGGAGAGGTGAAAGCAGGTCCATGTCTTCCGGGACTCTGGCTTGCTCAGAGTTTATTGCTGTATATTAAATACTATTTTTGGAGATTGAGGGGAAGATGAGGGCGGGGAGGGATGTGACGATGCTGTCCGCAGTCTGATCAGTGGGATGCTACTGCAGGTTATTGTTAGGTTTTGATTTTTTTTTCCCAAAAAGTGCTTTATGAAAAAAAAAATTATCAACAAAACAAGTGCTTTCCTCCCTGCTAGAAACTGTGCTGGCTGATTAGAAAATGTGAATAATCTTTTGCAAACATCAAAGGTCTCTGCTAAAGAGTTTGTGTGATGGAGATTTGAAGGCAAGGGGCAAAGTACAGCTTGAACCAGTTTATCTGGGGAGACTGTGAATCCAGGAAATGCAGGATCTCTGCTCTGGAGTTGTTCCCAGTCATGCTTAGTGGGGATGTGCTCTCCTGTGCTACCATGGCTGTTGTGTCACACCGTAGCAGCTCCTGAGCTGGAGTTCTGAAGAGAAGCAGTGGCTGGAAACTTGCTGGCAAGTGAAGGCTTGAACTTCTTGTGGTTTCCTCGGGGGCTTTGTGCATTCAGAGCTTTCCCACTTGCGAAGCAGCTGGGTTGGTAAAGCAGCCCTGGAGCCTGTGAGAGCAGAGGCAGCATCTGTGCTTTGTGCCAGGAGGCAGCAGCCAGGACTGTTAGAGCTGATGGTGGTGTTTGGTTCCCATTAGTGCAGCAGCAGTCAGTGTTGGCAGATGCTCCTACCACTCCGTAGTGCCTGGCTGGGGATGTGTGGAAGTGACCTGTGCCATTGGCATTAAGGACACGTCACAAACTATTTACAGCTGCAGGTCTAAGTTGTCTGTAAAGGCTGAAGCAGTGTGGGGAGAAATCTCCATCTCTACGTGTCACCAGTACAAAGGGTTTTTGAGGAGGATTTTTTATTTTACTGCCCATTGCTTTGTGTTACAACAACTTGCAGTGACATTTTTTGAGTTTGTTTTGCAGCAAGCTTGGGCCCTGGGTGAAAAGCACAGATATCTATTTCTGATTGCATTGGCTTTGCAGGGACTAGTCTGGGGGAGAAGATGGGCATGGGAGTGGGTTATTTTATTTTTGGTACACGGTAGCAGTTTTATTTTTTAATTTCCCCAGGATGTTTGGTTGAGGAAATGTTCTGAAATCTACTGTCTGGCAGTTTAACCAGCAGTGTGCTAAAGGAAAATAAACAAAACTATATTGTCACTTGGATGAGATGGTCCCTCTTTTCTGGTGGTGGGAGGAGAGGAGCCCCCTCCGGTTTACACCCGTGTGAGGGAGGCTGAGCCTGGCTGACTCGGGTAACATCATTGCTGCAGCCCAGAGCCTCTCCCTGCCTCCAGTACAGCCCTGGTGATCTCTTGCCAGTTGTTTTGGGCAATTAAGTGCAAATTGAATGGTACAACATCCTCTTGAAAGTGCTGATGCGGACCTCGTTGCTTCCTGCACAGAGCAGGAGCACCACAGAGATGTAATCTGCCTTTGGGGCTTTGCAAGCTGCCCCGGTTTCAGCTTGGAAGCGTGTCAGAGGCGGATGGGGCTGGAGCAGAGAGAAAGCAGCAGCTTTGTGCTCTAGGTGCCTGCTCTGGGGGGAAAGGGACCCTGGCCCTATGCAGAACAGCTGCTCTTCCAGACAGCTTGGGTCTGTCCTTCCTTAGGGACCAAGCCCATGCAGCGAGGAGGATTTAGGAGCACTGGTGTGGGCAGGCATTTTTGAAATAGCATTTGGCTGGCAGTAGCGGGAGTGTGCTGCTCACAAGCCACAGCAAACATCACAAACCACTGCTCAGAATCTGCTTTCGGTCATCGTGAGCGTATTCAGTGTTGGCCGGAGTCCAAAAAGAGGATGCAGATGTTTTTTGTTCTTGTCCCAGTTCCTCAAAGGGCTGGAGGTGACTTAGCAGCTCTTCCTTGCCTACCGCGGGCTGGTGGGCTGCCCCTCCTTGGGAAGAAATGCATCCTTTCCTCCGTGTGATGCTTCTGTGAGTCACTCCAAGAGGGACCTCCCTCCTCCCTCCCGTCCGGCTCGGGAGACTCGAGCCATGCCACTGCCACGTCCGCTGTGTGCTCATGAGCCTGACCGGCCCAGGGGCACCCGGTGCTGGCACTGTCGCGCTCCGCAGGGCCGGCAGCGGGCTGTGCGCTCCATGGCATCCCCGTGCTGCGGCCGGGCCGGCTCCAGGGGGCTCCCCGAGAAGTGCTGGCCAGCGTCCCCTGAGCGGAGCAGGGCCTCGGGGAGCTCCTGCTCTGTGGCCCCGGCCGCGCTGCGCTCAGGCCCAGCTGCCCAGCGAGGGGTGACGCCCGGCTGCCCGGGCGGTGCGGCGGGAGCGGG
>VZRZ01003130.1:0-67139 GCA_013398175.1 Climacteris rufus | reverse complement strand
CGCCCCGGTGCCCTTCAGGGCCTGCCTGAGTCGGGTGCCCTCAGCCGCGGGGGTAGCGCCGCCCCTCAGCCCAGCTGCGGCCCCGGGGCGGTGTCCCGGGCTGGGGGGACCCTCAGAGCCCCTCCCGGGCCGGCGCCAAGCCGCGGCTGCGGCCCCGGGGCCGCGGGAAGGTGTCCCGGGGTGGGGGGACCCTCAGAGCCCCTCCCGGGCCGGCTCCCACCCCTGCCCCGGCGCGAAGGGCAGCGGCGACGCTGTGTCTGCCCTCCGCTCACAGCGCTGGCCCTGCGGTGCCGCCGGCTGCACACCGTGTACCAGAGCGCCGAGCTGCCCGAGACGCACCAGATGCTGCGGCAGACGGTCCGGGACTTCGCGGAGAAGGAGCTGATGCCGGTGGCAGCGCAGCTGGACAGGGAGCACCGCTTCCCGGCCGAGCAGGTGGGTCCGAGGGTTGGGGTGCACAGCCAGAGTCCCCCTTCCCGCTGCTCTGGGGTAGCACCACCCGGACAAAATGTACACCCAGCTCCGGTTTAGCAGAAAGTTGAAGTTTAGACCAACTTGTTGCTCTGAATGTAGAGGTTGCAATTCCCACAGGGTATTTTGATCTCTTCACCTTTATTTGTGGTTGTCTGTATCTGCCTGCAGTACGACTGAATTTTGAGTTCTCTTAACGACTTGACTGTGGGCTGCAATACAAGTGATTTATAAAGCAATTAAATACTTCTGTAGACTGCACAGAATGGTTTATGGTGAGGAAGCGTAGATGACCTGAGTGCATTTCAGGTGGTGCAAATAAGTGATCAGGAGATACAAGGTTTGTGCTGGTTATCCTCTGGAGCTGTGAACAAACTGAAATTCCAGCCAAACCTGTGATTTCTCTCGTGGAAAGACACAGAAGTGTGCGTGTTAGGCAATGAAATAAAAAGCTCCAGCAAAATAGATTCTGTTATGTTAGCCAAGAGGCTCCAAGCAAACACTGTCAGAGGCATGAGAATTTTGTCACACCCCTTTGTCTATTAAGTTATAAGGACAGTAGCCAGGAAAGTCACGCTTACAGTAGGTAAGGAAGAAAATAACTTTTAATCTTACTGTTCTCATCTCAGAATTTTACATTTGAGTTTGAGTCTTGAATGTGTAGGGGAAAATTCAAAATGTAAAGAATTGTTTAATAAGATAAAGTAACATACATAGAATGAGAATGTTCATTCTCTGGATTTGATGTGGAGAACTGGTGGTTTTGGTGCCCCTACAGGAGGGAAATGATTTATTTAAAAATTCTGCCTGGTTCCTCTAAAAGCAAGCAGGGCTTATGGTTGCAAAGGAAGGGGTCCAGCTGGGGAACTTGGGGTACAATGATCTGGAATGTAACCAACAGTTACATTCTCTGGGAAGCAAGATCTGGCTTTAATGGGAGTGAAAAAAATCACCTTGCCCACTGTTTTCTGCAGTCATTCATTCTGTAAAATTCTTCCCTTGTGCAGTCCTAGGCTGAAGCTCAGCAGACTCAAAGGTAAAGTTCTGATGATTTTTTTCAGCTGGATTTCCCACTGAGATATTTCTACTGACAGGAGACATGCAAGGGGAAAGCTTTGGTGGGAGGCCGAGGAAATGCTGGCGGAGTTTTGCGTCCGTATTTCACCTTCAGAAGGCTTCCTTCTTCCCAGTACTGAAGAGAGCTGTTTAAACAAGCAAGAGCCTAAACAATAGTGTGTAGAGCTCCTGCTGAAGTCACTGGGACCTGGGGACAGTTGCCAGTTTGTTCAGATTCCCATTTCACCAGTTGTGTGCATCTTCTGGGCGTACCCCTCCCATGACCTGTCTTTCTCTGCACGTGTCTGTCTGTATTTGCTGCTGCGCTGGTGGTGCACAGGGCCTGACCCGTCCATTCCCTGTGTGCAGGTGAAGAAGATGGGTGGCTTAGGGCTGCTGGCTATGGATGTGCCAGAGAAGTACAAGGGAGCAGGCCTGGACTACCTGGCCTATTCCATCGCCGTGGAGGAGATCAGCAGGGGCTGCGCGTCCACCGGCGTCATCGTCAGCGTCAATAACGTGAGTGTGAGGGTCAGGCCTGGAGCTGAGCCTGGAGAGGGGTGTTTGGGACAAGTGGAGCTGTGCCTGTGGTGGCTCCTGGTGTGTTGGAGAGCACATTAGGGAGTTACTGGATTGCCTGTACCTTCAAGAGGCACTAACACCACTAAATTCTTAAAGTCCCTATATTTAGGGCCAATACTCAAGTTTGGCTCTGAAGAGCAGAAGCACAAGTGGATCGCTCCCTTCACCAGCGGAGAGAAAATTGGATGTTTTGCCCTCAGTGAACCAGGTGATGTGACTGTTACCATCCCCATTGCAGGGAACATAGTGTAGCTTCCTAAACCTTCAGGTTTAGGATGGACTTGAGGTGTGTGAAATCGGAAGTTTGTAGAAAGGTGGTTTATAGCAGTTCTGCTTAGTGAAGTCCCAGTGCCCAAGGTATGAACTGCCACCCCGTGGTCCCTGCTGAAAATGCTCATCCCCTCTGTGAGCAGAGCTCTGGACACATCTTGCACACATGGGCCTTCCCCTCTCCTGTGGGAGGGACGGTGGTGCCATTACCCCGGCTGAAGAGGTACCACGAGCTGGTGGGGTGCAGGCAGGGGTGGGTTTGCCCCCAGTCTGTCACCCATCGCCTGAGGTTGCTTCGCTGGTGCTTTGCTCAGGGAACGGCAGCGACGCCGGCGCAGCCTCCACCATGGCGCGCCTGGACGGGGACGAGTGGGTCCTGAACGGCACCAAGGCCTGGATCACCAACGCCTGGGACGCCTCGGCCACCGTGGTGTTTGCTACCACGGATAAATCCCTGAAGCACAGGGTGAGATGGTTTGTGCCAGTCAGGAAAAAGGGGGGGCGGGGGTGAAGGAGTTGTGGAGAAACACTTTGGTTTTGGGACTCTGTTTTTAGAGTTGTGCAGGCACTGAGCAGAGAAGGGGCTGATGTGCCCTGGCTTTGTTCTGTCTCAGCTCTTCCTCCTCCTGGTTACCTGGACACATGGCTTTTATGTAAAATGGAGGAAGCCTGTTGACAGCCAGGCGAGGATGAAGGTGGCACCATGCCTAAGAGTTTGGGTCTTGTTGCAGGGCATTAGCGCATTCCTGGTTCCCATGCCAACAGCTGGGCTGTCACTGGGGAAGAAAGAAGACAAGCTGGGAATCCGAGCCTCTTCCACTGCCAACCTGATATTTGAGGACTGCAGGATACCCAAGGCAAACCTCCTGGGGCAGCCAGGAATGGGTTTCAAAATCGCCATGGTAAGAGAGGGATGGGGATGCAGCTGTGGGTGTGTTCAGACAGAGCTCCCAAGGTTACCATTTTGTAAACCATTTCCAGAGTCACAGGCACTTCAGTGAGGACTGCTTGGATAAGCTGTTCTGTGTCACGTTAAGCTGTTGACCCTTCTTGCCAGCATGGGAGGAATCATTCCCAGAGCTTGATGAATGGTTAATTTACAGATCCTTGACAACACTTTTGTTGTGGCAGTTCTCAGCTGAAGGAATGCTGATGTCACTGAGGTGCTGTGTCAACAGGGGTGGTATATTTTACTTGTTCTCCTTTCCCAACACTCTATTCCTCCAGGTTGTACCTGTAGATAAAGGGAAAACATGGTGTTTTCCCTAAATAGTTTGGTAGAGAAAAGTTGTCCTGGAGGCCCAGGCCAACCTCTGGATAGTGTCCTAAGGTGGATGCCAGCTGAGTTATGGTGTGTATATGACTTCTGAGGAGGAGCCAGGCAGCTGTGAACAGTACTGCTCCCTGCAGTGAGGCACTGTCCCTTGGAAGTGGTTCCCTGCAGTGAGGCATTGCCCCTTGGGAGTGGCCATTGCTCTGTCTGTAAGGCCAAACACCCTTTGTTGGCCTGATGTTTTGGGCTGAGCTCCCTGGAGCAGAGCCCATTCCATTATGTCCAAAACTAAAAGTGGTTGGTGACTGGACAGGTTCTTTTAAAGACTTCAGCCTAGGGCTGAGAAGATGAAACCTTTTCTTCCTGTGCATAGGGGGCAGAGCAGGTGTTTGAGCTAAGTCAGGTAATTGACTGGATTCACTAAGCAGTTTGAAAAATGCTTCCATGTGTGTCCTAATGATGAGGGCAGAAGAGGAAAACTGAGCAGATTTCCACTAAAGTAAAATCAGCTGCACAGTGAGCCAGGGGTCTGGCTGAAGGGTTTTTTCCAGCCCCTTCCAGAGCAGCTCTTTCTGGTGCTGTTTCCCTTATTTTGCACCCTCTTTTTTTTCTCACAGCTAATAAGCAATCTCTCTCCTTTCTTCTTCTCTTCTTGTACTCCTGCTTTCTCTCCACAGTGCCACTGCCTGTTATACCTCTCTATTCCTGCATAAGTGGGAACATTCTGAATCAAGGAGGTCTCTGACCAAAGGATTCTTAGGCTACAGCAGCTTTCCAGCATCATCAGAAATGTGTGTGTACTATTTTTGATCCAGTATGACTTAACACATGTCTTTCATGTCTTTCTTAGCAAACTCTGGATGCAGGAAGGATTGGTATCGCCTCCCAGGCCCTTGGGATAGCACAGGCAGCTCTGGACTGTGCTGTGGATTATGCTGAGAAGAGAATGGCCTTTGGGGCACCCATCACAAAGCTCCAGGCAGTGCAGGTACAAGCACATGGGGCTGTTCCACACGGGCTGGTGGAAAGTCCGTGTGGCGTCAGGCACTACGTGCACTTTGCACTGGCTGGGATAAACAGGGTGATAATTCTGTTTTCAAACAGTGTTAAAACTGAGTGTTGGGACAGAGGCTTCTTTTCCCCAGGGGTGGGAGAACTGTACCCCTTGTGCAGGCAGAGGACTGAAGGCAGTGTTTGTTGTTGCAGTTCAAGCTGGCAGACATGGCTGTGGCCTTGGAGGGCGCGCGCCTGCTGACCTGGAGAGCTGCTATGCTGAAGGATAATGGGAAGCCCTTCACTAAGGTATTTCCAGCAGCCACAGCACAGGACACAGGCCCAAGGCCAGGGAACTGCACTCCAGGGGCCATCGCTGTGCTCGGGGCCTGCCTGGCCAGCACTGCTGGCCTGTGAGCACCAGCAGGTCCTGGGCCTGCTGCCCACCCTGGTGCAGCCCACTGAGCTCAGCAGTGCAGCCGAGGAGAGAGGGGTGGCTGCTCCCAGCTGGCACCATCGTCGGGCCTGGCTGTCTGCACAGCTGCTCTCTGAGCATTCCAGCTCCTTGCACAGGTGAGGGCTTCCTTTTTGTGACGGCTGCACCCTCAGTGATGTTTTCCTTCCCCAAAGGAAGCGGCCATGGCCAAACTGGCTGCATCAGAAGCTGCAACGTCCGTCGCTCATCAGGTAACTGTCAGCTGGCAACTCTGCCACACAGCATGTGAAATGTGCTTTGGGAAAGTGGGATGGAATGTAATAATTTATTTTTTATACATGTCAACCATGCAACCAACCCTATGGCTGAAGCCAGTTCGCACAGCCATCTGCCTGAGTTGTGGAGGAAGCAGGGATTTGTACTGGCCTGTGGCAGCTGTATTATACTGGACTGTGTCTGCTGCTGTCCAGGGCAGTGGCAGTTTTGAGTAGGAGCAGCAGTGTGGGACAGAGCATGGGGCCACCAGTCATCACCACTGCACCTGGATCAGATCCTCTGGGCCTCAGTTCAGTGTCCCCTGTCCTTAGTAAAAGCATCTTAGTTGAATATGAATCCCTAACAGACACCTCTGAAGCAATTAATTGCCCATCTGGGATATGCATATCACTCTTAGCAGATGGAATGCTGTTGATTCCTGTGATTTCAAGTGAGCTTTTAGAGTGACTCAGTGTGTATGTATGTGTGTGTGTGCACATTCTGTAGAAAACAAATTCCTTGGCCCCACTTCCTCTCACCTGCTGCCTTTGTTTCAGGCGATCCAGATCCTGGGTGGGATGGGCTACGTGACAGAGATGCCAGCGGAACGGCACTACCGCGACGCTCGCATCACCGAGATCTACGAGGGCACCAGTGAGATCCAGAGGCTGGTGATCGCAGGGCAGCTGCTGAGGGCCTACCGAGGCTGAGGCAGCCAGGCAGAGCAGCACACTGCCCCAAGGGCCTCAGAACGGTGCAAAATGGTGATGCCATTTGACCCTCCTGAATGAGGCTAATGATGGAGTTTTCCTCACCAATCAATACCTGACCCTCTAGTTACAATGTGCTGATTCTTCTTTGGACAAAGTATGGCGCACGGAGGCCGGATTTAGGTTTGGAAGTGATGGCTGTGAGTGCAGGGGGGAGGAGGCAACCTGTGCTCATAGGGCAGCCTGGGTTCCTAAACTGGAGCACTGGAATGGTTTGGTGGTGGCAGAATGACAGCAGTTGTCCCTCACAGGGCAGTGGATAACCAATGTCAGAGGTGCTGAAAGCCACGGCCCCTGTGCCCCACTCGAGGCTGCTGGTCCTGTGCAGCTGCAGAGCAGACAGCAGTGGAGTTCAGGTGTGGGATGCAGCTGTGTGTGATCTCCTGGCAGGACACAGGCTGGGCACTTCTCACTTCCAGCAGGAGAGGAGCCAGACAGGAGGACACGCAGGGACGATCTATGCACAGAGGGCTCTGAGCACAGCCTGTGGTTGCTGTCTGGGTAGATGTGAAAACACAGATCAGAAAGAATCCCTTGATCTGGGCCAGCAGAGCCCAGCACCTGCTCACTCATCTGCTCTGAGATGTAGGGACAGAAGCAAAGGACAGCAAAGCTGCAGTGCCTGAGACTGATTTTGTAAAAAAAAACCAAATAAACCACCAAAACCCCCTCTGCTCCCCCATCTGCTTCTACAGTAGCAACAGGACAGGAAGTGCATGAAACGGCAGTACCAGCATTTAATCTCTACATGTTTTGGGCAGCAAGGAGGAAATGAAGAGATGGCACACAAACCTCAGCAGGAAGCTTTAGCAGTAGCACATCCTCAATCAGTGATTGTTGGTAAGACATTAGAGTCAACAGCCAAAGGAAAAGTTCTAAACTCAGGAAAAGAGGGAGAGGATTAAGACTACAGCCTCTATGGTCCAGTCTGCCTCCTTGTCCAAACAAGTACACTAGAGGTAAATGGTTATTTTCCTGTGGTGCCATTTATTTAGACTTGTGTGCAGAGAAGAAGAGCAGGACTTTGTTACACGAGAGAGCAGAGAAGACAAATAAAACCTGATTTTTAAAGGATCACCCCCCCCACCTTTATTTTTTTTAATGCAGATGTGAATTAATTTAGACGATTTTCTTCCAGTCACAAGACACAGGAGCAGAAACGAGCAGTGCCTGCATTCACCAGTGAGAGCAATTCTCAGTGATGTCACTCATCACTGTGCAGGGTGCTGGAGGGCAACTGCCTGTTGGGGCAAGGTCCTCAAGTGCTGGGTTTCTCCTTGCTGCTCTCCCAAACATAAGGATTGACAGAAATTGCCAGGCAGTGCATTCAACAGGAGCATTTCTACTAAAAAACCATTCCAGTGATTGTGAATGTGTTGTAAATTATGGAGGGCTTCTCTGGATGACAGAACAGAGACACTTTCCTAGCTCGATTTCAGCCCCTGTCACCACTTTGATTGCTGAAGGCTCAACTTCTGTGATTGTGTGGGAAGTGTGATGTTATTTTACACTTACTTCTCCTTGCAGCCACTCAGGTAGACCAGGAGCTGCAGGGACGTGAGGCCTGCAGGAGTGCAGAGGCATTCCAGCAGGCACTTGAGCACTCACCTGCACTGACCTCGTGCTCTGTGCTCCAGCTGAATCCCCAGCACAGCCATTCACCCTTCTGCCAGCCCATTTCCCCTCTCATCCAGCTGCTTCTCTTAGATCCCTGTGCTGTCAGCTCCTCTTCACACTCAGCCTCCCTCATTACCAGCACTAATTGGCTGCAGCTTCTCTCCAGAGCAGAGTGAAACCGTCCCTCTACCCCCATCAGGATGGCTGTGACCTCCTCAGCTGCCAGACAACACCTGGAGAACCTGCAACCTCGATGTATGAAAAAAAAAAAAAAAGGTGCAAAGCTCTCAAACAAAAGCTTTCCAAAAGTTTTTCCCTGCTGCCACAGGTTCAGCTGGAGCTCAGTGACCTGTGCCACTCCTCTGTCACAGCAGTGTGTGGGGTAAAACAGCACAGGTATGCACAAAGGCCCAGAGCTCCCAGAGCTGTTCTCAGAGCCAGAGCTTACTCTTGAGTGCTGCTGGCTGAGAGAACCTTGTGTGGTGTGTGTATGTCTGCTCCTCAGGGCTGTTGCAAGGAACTGCTGAAAGGGCAAAACACAAACGAGTTTTGCAGCATTGAATCAGGAGCTCTTACCAAGCCACCCTCAGACTGCACAGACCCAGGTGTGGGCAGGGCCAGACTCTCCTTGGAGAAAAGGGTCTGCTCACAGGCAAACCACAACTTCCTGTCAACTTACAAACTCGGTCGACATTGCAAAGTTGGGGCACTGAGATGGGAAAATCAGGTTATACATAAATTAGAAATAAGTGGGGAAGGAGATAACTAACTTTTGAAGGACAAAAGCCACACTTTTCAAGGACTTTGTGGGCTTTGCCCCACAACACTCAGAGTACATGAAGCTGGTTATGAGGCACGAAGCAGGTGGAGCCCGAACTAGAATCCTTTCTTAGAAAACACAGCTACAATAACTAGGAGTTACTTCCTGCCCCACCTTCGAACTGCTATCTTTTGTATCACATAGACAGCTCAGACTCTTCCTGTGAGTACCCAACAGACTAAAGGAAGAGATGAGCTGTTCTGGGCTGTCACAATTAAATACACACAGGTGAGAAATACTTAACTCTTCCTGGGGAGCACAGACATGTCCCGTTTCTCACCAAGAAGGAGCAGCTGCCTGGAGCCTGGAAGCACATCTAGCTCAGAGCACAGCAGGACAGGGCTCATTTCTCCATTCCACACAATTTAAAAAAACCCCCAGAAGTACCATTTCAGCTTTCCATGTTTAAGCAGGTAGTTTTACAGGACTTGGCTGGAACTGCTGCGGTGTTGCTGTCACATCCAAAAAGTCTCTTCCACCAGTCTCTTCTGACAGTGTCAGCTGTAAGAAAAAAAGGGCAAATTTATTCTGATTTCAAAAGAAATCTTTGTTTTGCCTAAGTTGAGAGCCCTCGTTATCAACACAGACCTGGTAACAGCCACACATTCATGTTATGCTGAAAGACATTCTGAAATAAAAACACAAAGTGCCTGTAAGATTAACAGAAACAAGACATGGAATAGTGATAAGAAAATGTGACAGTGCTGTAACTTTAATGACAGTTAAAGTTTACTACTTTTTACCTAAAAAAATTAATTTCAAATTCAGATTTTGGAACTCATGATGTTTGTAAGGTTAAGTGTGACGTTTGGGAAATTTCAGGTACAAACAGTACCCTTTCTAAGCTGCCTGTTCCCAAAGATGCAGCAGAAAACCAACACCAGAGCTGTCACCACCAGATTTGTACACTGCAGCTCTGGTCCATGCCCTGAGAACTGTGCTGTAAGCACACTGTAGTCCATCAATTTTTTTGCCAGCCTTTTACCTCCTGCAAGAAGGCTTATGTCAGTCAGTTATTAAAACAGTTATTTCTGACATCTTTCCAGAAAAAAGGGCAGGTGGTTTGGTGATCTCACTGCAACACTTTGTGTCAAGTAGTTTGTGAAGGAGCTCAACAAAGAAGGCATCAGCAACTGTACAAGACCTAAGAGGGACAGGAACCCAGGCCCTAATGCAGTCCCCCAAAATCCAGAGGACCCAAAGCAGCCTGTGCAGCTTGATCCTCAAGCAGAGGAGGTGTGTGGTCACAGTGGAGAGACAAGGACCAAAGGTCCAGCTCTGCAGGGAGGGCCCCCAGCTGAACAGCCAGGTAGGATCCATTTCTAATGCCCCTGAATGCACGAGGTGGTTTGAGGTGAGAGAGCTGTGGGACAAAGCTGTGCAGCTTTAACTTAAACCCCTGGAGAGAGCTTTTCCTTAGGACAGATGCTGCAGTGAAGCTCTGCAAAGCACCAAAATCCTTCTGCTGGCTGAGAGGCAGCAAACCCTGTCCTGTGCAGTGTGTGCTCACCTGGGCAGGGCTGGGGCCAGGCAGCAGCACAACCTGTGGGGCAGACAGGGCTCAGTAACTGCTCACTGCTGCTGCAAGAGAAGGCCACAGCATGCAGGGAGGCACTGCAGCTTAACAAGGAAGGCCAGGGGTTTTCTGGAGAGCTAAATTAATTCTCATTAAGCATTTATCAGTTAGCACGTCTAGAACTTTTTCCAGAATGCTTCTAAGTGTAGAAATCGTTCATAGGGATGCTTTCCTGGAGGAGTCTAGAAATGCCACTGCAAAACAGAGAAATACCTTTTATTTTCATTCCAAAGGAGGGAACTGCTGTGAAGCTGATGGCACCTGAGCTGTTCACAGCTGCCAGGTAGGTGCAAGGGCTGTGCAGATAAAGCAGCAGCAAACTGGATCTGAAGTTGTTATTCCACTGTTTGGAACCTCTCAGCAAAACAAAAGCCACCAAAAAGTCTGGTTTTTTTCTTTGAATACTCTCCTCAATATTTTACTCACCTCAGGTTTGAGGTATAGCTCAAAACTGATGCCTTTCTGCTGTCCCAAGCAAGTGTGGGACCTAACACCTGGCATGAACAGAAAAAGTAGATTCTCAGTGGAGGACTGGACTATTAATTCATTAAAAAGTGACAGTTACCTGAGGGTGAGCACTGCAGGCACATGGTAGAGGGAGTGCTTTCAACTGAGGGAAAGATACAAACTCTGTGTGTGTGTGTGAGACAGAAAGTCACAGTGTCCCCCCTGCCACACCCATCCATATTTGCTAAATCTCAGGCTCCCCCCCAAAGGGCTGAGCTGTTTCTTACTGTTGTTCCTGGGATGTCCCAGCTGTCTCAGAGGTGTGTCCCAGCCAGCTCAGATGTGTCAGCCCCATCAGCCCCTCTGCCACCAGTGCCAGACCTGCCTGAGAACAGAGGAAGGGTTAATTAATGACAGTAATTAAGGACAGTGCACACATGTGGCTGCACAAACATGCTGCTCTTGTAGCACCTGACAGCACTGAGAGCTGCAGGAGTTTCACCAACCCCCCTTACCTGCTGCAATGAACCAGACTCAAAGTCACTGCTCAGTCACACTCTTCAGCACTGCTTTTTCTCCCAGCCCACTAACAGTTCCCAGCATCCATCAGCTAACAAGAGCTGTGAGCTTTCAGGAGAGCTCCCCAGACCCAGCTTGGCACAGTGCTTGAAAGGAAAAAGGTTTAGTTACCTCAGGGATGCCTTTCAATATAATAGCAACTGGAACTGCTACATAAAAAAAAAAATAAAATCCACATTTTAACAGGCTACAGGTACAAAGCAGTCAACACACAAACTCCAACCAGTCACAACAGTAAAGGACAGTTTTTCTTTTTTCCTTTTTTTTTTTCTTTGAGGGGCAGGGGCGTGGAAAAATACAGCACACTAATGAAACAAAATGCAAAAAATACAAAAAAATAGAAAATAGAAAAAATGTATTTACAAGTGATACATTACTATGATCAGAAAGCACAAAGACAATTGCTGCTATAATACATGCACTGGTCAAGAAGGAACTACTAAAAACCTGCAAGGGAGCTGTTTGTAAAAAAAGAAAATAAAAAAAGGAGAAAAAAAAAAGAAAAAAGACACCCCCACCTCCTCCCCCCTCAGACACACAGGGCTGGGTTTGAACTTTTTTCTTCCCTAGTTTGCTACATTGATCAAACCAAATATCCCCTAAAATCCATGGTACAACCAGTACAAATACTACACTTGGTTTCAAACTGCAGGTTCAGTTGTAGGAGGGGGGAAAAAACAGCAGCTCATTGTAGATCCATACACATAAAGCCAGAGTAACTGCGCTACATGCTAAAAATTACAGCAAGCCCCTGTCTGCTACACAGCATGATCTTAGCAGGTTTTCCTTTTTATTTATTCATATATATATCTATATGTGTGTATATATATATGTATAAAAATCGTGCCCTTTTTCACTGCAATATGACATCTGGGTGGAAATGTAACTTGTTACAACAAATTTATATGTATACTGCAAGAAGTCACTCAATGTCTGTGGATTTAATAAGTAACCTCACACCACAGGAAATATTTAATAAATCAAAAAAACCCAATATTGTGACAGAAGACCTTCTGTCTCAGTTCTTTTCAAAACCGAAGTCCCGCAGGAAACTGGTCCCAATGTCCACGAGGGGTTCTCTTGAAGAAGCCTCAGTTTGCTTAACCGTTTTTGCTTTTAGTGTTCACAAGTTCTTGAACGACTTCAAGCCGTTTTTAGTTTCGAGTCTGTCTCTTCCTCCTCACAAAGGTAATAGTCTGGTACTAATCCATCCCAGTGAGGAGAAGAGCAAAGTGGCTGCAGTTGCACAAAGGGTCCCCAAGTCCACATCTGCAGGGAGATGCGGAGTCACGCGGAGCTCCAGGATTTCAGCTTTTGTTTCTTTCCCTCCTTTCACACAAAGTCCTTTCATACGTGTCCCGTCATTGGTACCTTTCCAAGTACCAGCCAGTCCAGCTTTAGGAGACGACAAAGCCACAAGTTAAAGTGAAAAGGACCAAGGCAGAAGTTCAGGTCACTTCCTGTCCGTTCCATCATACTTCCAGGAAACGGGAGCTGCTGGACTTGGAGTGGAAAGGCTCAGACCACATGCGACGTAGATCGCCCTAGGCAGGGAAACAGCACAAGGGCCCTGCCCTCAGAAATTCTGAACTCTGCTCAGAACTCAACGTTTTAAAACACACACAGAATTGCAAACTCATCTTAGAGCAAATCTGTTCTTCACCTGTTTTGCAAATTACAATAACGACAGTAAAAATAAATCCTTTCCCTGTCAGAATGTCTTACGGGTTTCTGATGGGCAGAAAATAATTATTCAGGTGGAAAATCCTGCCCTTTCTTATGTTCTGCTCTGCAGAGTGCTAGGTGTGTGCTTCAACAACAGCCCTAGAACAGGAAAGGCTTTAAAATTTCTGTTCAGAACAGGTGACTGGAAAGAGGCAAACAAGGCTATGCATGCCCAGTCACTGTTCAAACTCTCTGCATGTGGCATTTCATGACCAACTCGACTAGGAAAAATTCACTTATTTAATTACAACAGAATTTAATACTTCAGAATTTATTTAGTCTATAATTACTGGTACTTTATGTGCATAAATGAGCTTCTATTTCAGGAACTCATCTCCCAGTTGCTCAGTCCTCTGAAACGAAGATTCACCTGACAGCAGTGGTCCCTCAGTTCTGGGCCAGGGCTGCCAGGGACACACATCCTCCTGAGAGTGCAAGGACACCGACCCTGCTGGCAGCTGGCCCAGAGCTCCCTGCTGTCCCCCCCTTACCTTTAGATAGGCCATGGTGAGGAGCGGCAATAAAGTGAACGGTACCAAATAGAGCAGGGCAGGCTGGGCTGCCCGGTGGATACGAGAAGCTACTGTTGCAGTTAATAGACCTGGAAGAAGAAAAAGTCACTGTAAATATCTTCAGGTTGCAAGTGCATGTTCTCAGCATTTCATCCACTCAGGTTTCCTTCCCCACCATTCTGAGACACAGCTGAGGAAAAGGTACTTCTCTGTGCTTTGCTCTCCCTGAATGCAATTGAAACAAACAAAACGGTGAAAAATTACTCTGTCTTAATATTAGGCTGTGTTGAGCCACTTGCTCCAGTTCTGAATCTCAGACTAAGCCAAGAATAACTCAGACAAAATACAAAAGGTGAAGGGGGGAAGCTGAATACATCACACTGAAGTGCTGCTCTTGAGACTGTTGGTCTGAGGCCCCTGGCCTGAGCAGTCAGGCCTCAGAGCAAGGCCTGTACACACCAGGAATGACTTTCCTGCACACTTGCCAAAAGGGAATGTGGGGAGAAGGGAGGCCATTGACAGGAAATGATCTTTTCAGCCCCAGAAGGGCCGCAGGAGGTCAGGATATGCACACTCATGTCCTGACCTGAGAGAAAAGCCTGTTTTATCCTAGGGAGGAGAGGGCTGGCTACAGCAAATCATGAACAGCATCACAGTTGTAACAACTGATGATTTTCTGTATGTACTACAATGTCACAGCACCAGAACACAAAAGTGCAGGAATTACCTAGGTGAATTGCTTAGATCTACCATGTACTATGCACAGCATAATTCATCCAGAAACTCCCATATTTTTCCCTACAACACTTTCTATGCCAGTGAAGCAAAGTGTAAGTGCTAACAAAAACACACTGATAATCGCTTTCATCCTCTAAATAAAAACTACAAAAAAGAAATCTTAAAAGGAAGACTAGAGAAGGGCTTTTCTCCCTAGACCATGCCAATAAATGCAGACAGAGAAGGATTAAAAAAGAACATAACCAAGCATCCTCTTAAAGCCTCTTTACACTTGCTTTCATCATCTTTTAAACCTACTACAATAATCCCACGTCTGCTCACTCAGGCAGCTCTTCATATTGAACTAATTACTCACCTACAAAATAGCCAATAAGTGTGCAGTGAAAGTAAGAGACCTTCTGCATACGCCCAGAGATGTTCCCTGGTCCTGGGGCACCGCAGGAATCACTGTTGGCTTGTTTTTTGTAGTTATCGTAACGCAGGACGAAGCAGAGCAGAAGCCCTGGCATCACAATATCTCCAATCCCCAGCATGGAGAAGTGGCTGCCTGTGGAACTAAAGAGCAACTGGAATTGGGTTCATGCCCAAAACACAAGGGGACAAGCTCCAGACTCCTCCACTTTGGTTTTAGCTTCATTTGGCACATCCCCTCTTTCTACTGACAGACTTGCTCACTGCAGAACCTAATGCTGGCTAATGAGGTTTTCCTCAGTGATTTCTCCACCACCTCAGCTCAGCTTTACACAAATCCATTTGGGCTGTTGCTCCAAACCAGTTTCCTTCCCCCAGCAGTGTTCAAGCTGCTTTTGCCCTTAACTCACTCAATGAAACAGATCCACTGAGTCAGTATTTCAGTCCTCTCCTGCCAGCGCTGAAGGGAGGGCCCGACTGGCCCTTGTACCTGACAGTTCAGTTACCATGGGCAGGCAGTGCACCTTCATCCCCCTGCACACAGATCCAATACAAGGCAGCACACCCATTTTGGACATTCAGACAAAACAAAACTACAGTCTTGCCAGATTCCCAGGAAAGAGACAACTGTGAAGAACATTAAGAACTAAAATCATCCACTATCGTAAATCCCAGATATTTTCCATGAAAATGAAGGCAAATTAAGCTATCACAAAGTTGATGAAAGTCAACAATGTAACAATTTTGGTTTTATCATTGCAGACAGTCAACTTCTAAACTCTGTAATTTCAGCATCCCAACGTGCCAAGAAACAAGAACAGAGTAAATACACCAACACAACTGCCTGAGTGCTGCTGCCCTGAGCTTACTGCCCCTCAGGCCTGGGCATGCCTCCTTACAGGTCTGAGCCATCAGGGAACCCCTGGAGCAGGGAGATGTGGAATCATCTCTCTCCAGCATTGCACCTGCCTGGTAATCCATCCTTGCTTAGATCAGTTTCCAGCCCCTTCCCAATCGCCTGCAATTATGCAGTAATCCAGACTATTCTGATGTTATAATAAACCTCAGATCTTTTGCTTTTAAGAGTGAGGTCACACTAGCAATCATCAGGCTGCAGAACTCACACAGATGTCAATAAGTGTATCCTGTTCTGAACAGGAACCTTTTACCCAAATCAGGGTCTTTTCTGTATGCTCTGAGTCAGCAAAGTGTCCAGTCCTCACTGCTCATTATATTCCTCTTTAGCACAAAGAGGGAATGACTGAACAGGGAACTAAGCTGGTATTTTCCAACAGAATTAGTACTAAGTATACAGAGGGAAAATGTTTCTCATACAATACAGAAAAATCAGATTTTACCTTGGGAATACAAGTTTACCAGGCAGTGACAGACGGGGAACATCTCTGCCCACATTTGGTCCCAGGTGAAGTTTCCGGGATAACACGTCCAGGGGGTTATCAGCTGGTTGTGTGGCCACTTTCACCATAACATTGCTGTTAAAGATGTAGGCAGAAAAAAAGACCTACAGAGCAAAGAAATCAGAAATTATGATCTGCAATTACACAGCAACTCAAGCTGCATGTTTTACTTTGCTTATTCAAGAAAATAAAGGGTATTTTCCAAATTTTCCATATACATACATTGTATATATAATAAAAGGCAAAATGTATTTCAAAAATTCAGATAGAGCTTTTTACACTATTAATCCTCAAGAATAACTGGAATATACTTTCTGTTATCAAGATATTGATTAGTATCTTGAGGTTCTTTGGCAAAGATCTGTCTGGATGACAAGCAGATAGTGTGGCATAACAAATGTAGATGACAGGACCCTGAATATAGGAGAAAGCTGGAGAAGAGAGAAGAGGTGAGCAGTGCTCACTCATAAATGGAATGAGGCAGCCCTTGTCTCCACCAGGCTCTTATGCTGCAGCCCATCCCACTGGAAAAGGGCCTGGCTGCCAGAGCTGTCAGCAGGCGCTGCCCTGGATCAGTGCTCGGTGTTCTGCAAAGGTGAAACAAACCCCTTTTGCCATTACAAACTACATTCTGTCAGGTTGCTTGTAGAAGTGCACTAAGATTTTATGCCAACCTTTCTGGCTGTAAGTCCATTTGCATTCTTGTTTTGCAGATTTCACAGCTCATCAGAAGCCGGCACGCATGCCCTGTGCCAGCGTGGAGATGGCTTAGTGTGTATTGGAAAAGCTTGTTCTCATCTTCTGCCAGCTTTCAAGATCTGAGGTCCTATTTGTTTCTTTTAAATAATATGCTTAAGTTGAAATATTCCAGTAAGATTTCTGCTTTTGTCAAGTAATTAGCAAGGAAGTAATTCTGTATCCTGCTGTAGAATTCAACATTTTAGAATGGAGTGATGAAGTCCATCTTCAGGCTTTGCCAGATTTCATCAGCTTCATACCCATACAATTCATGTAAAATTGTCCCAAGGCCGATTACAAATCCAAAGGATAAAAACAGTTTTAGCAAAACCAAACCAACCACTTACCCAAAAGACATCATAAATTAGTAACCCAGAGAGCAGCAAGCAGGAAACCTTGAGGCTCGGCAGCCGAACAAAGGCTATCATTGCAACACACAGGCCCATAGCCAGAGCTACAAAATGCAAGACATCATTAGTTCATTAAAAATAGCAAAACAAACAGAAAAACACCAACCCCAAGCCAGGATCTCCCCCCCAGAACCCCAAAGAAGCCTGTTTGCACCTGTGCAGCTCTGCATGCACTACATGACTGTCTACTATTTCCAGACACCGAAATTCTTCTTATGAGGGTTAAGAAAAGTCAGAATACATTCAGTAGCCAACTGCAACCACGTCCCCATGGAAGCAGAGATTCCTCTGCAGGCACAACTGCCTGTTCCACTCAACTTCCACCACTCACCACAAAGAAATGTTTCCATGTCCTGTGTCCTAGTGACTCCATCTCCGCTGCACAGCCCTGACTACCCACTTTAAAACACAAGCAGCAAAACAACTTTCAATTCTTTGTTCCCCAAATGCAAACCTCTGCTTTTCCTGTATTAGGAGGTTTTCTAGCAAATGCATAAAATAAATAAGATCCTTGACTCTTAATTCAGAAAGGGCACGGTTACGTGACTTGTTAGAACTTGGTCTGACAAAAACCCACTCAAACCATCTGCTTGGGCAAGACTGTGCAAGGCTGCCTGAATACCAGGAAACATCATCATTTAGATACCCAGCCATTTCCCAATAACCAAAACGTGTGTGCAAGCTTAGCTACTAGCAGGGAAAAAATGTGGGTAAGTTTTCTCCTAACCTCTCCCACGGGTGAGTTTTCAGCCAGATCAATGAGCTGAACAACATGACAGCTCAGATTTTCTTTCTCTACCAAGGGGGATTTTGTCAGGGTAGAAAGGTAAGATGTTAAACTAAAACAAAAACCCCAGTCTTCATATTTGTGTCATTTCCTGCTTCTTTAAACCCAGCTTCAGCTACCAAGGATACTCAGCTGACAGTTGAATACATTTTAACTGGTTACAATTAAATCCCCAAAGAAATACTGACAATATAGCAAATCTCAAAAAAACTTAAAAAGCAAAGCAGCTTTCATCTATGATATCGGTCTATTTATAAGGAATAATGGAGCCCTGTTGGGATCAGATTACAATCCATCATGCAGACATTTGTCAACAAAATGTCTTTGTCTACCATGACACAGAATTTGTGAGAAGTTACAATTCCATTTTGGCCAACTGGAACTGCAGGGGAAGCCAATTCATTACACACATGCCCAGCAGTGTGGCAACTGGGCTCAGCCAAAACGGACAAATCAACCTCTGCATTCTCAGGCACTAATGATGGGACTGTGAAACCACCTTACACTTGCACTCCACCTGAAAGCTGGGGAGGTCTTCCATCCAAACATCAGGGACACACATGCATACAGACTGAAGGGAAAAACGTGCCCCAGCCTCCTGCCAGCCTGGCTGCCTGCAGTGCCCAGGGGCTGCATCCCAGCAACTCTGCCAAACCCCCCTTATCTCTTGAGAACTGACAACCTCAGCACAACACCAAGTGTCACAGCAGCCAGTTTTAACAAAGCAATGGCATTACTGAGATAAAAGTGTACCCTAAACCACACTGCACAACTGTAACTAGCTACAAAATGTAAGCAAATTATTGAGGTTTAACGAATTTGACATACCAAAGCAACAAGAAAAAGAAGTGCATTCAGTAATTCAATATAGCCCTCAGTTACAGACTTCTGGCAGAAGAGCAAATACAAGGGAACAAACTGTCTTAAATCAAAGAGGTTTCTCTAAAGCCAATGTTAATAATAGCTCAAGCAAGCCTATGTTTAGGAGAGGATTTCCAGGTTATAATTAACAAGAAATGGAAATATTTTAACCAGTGTGAGTTTTATCTATTGTTCACACACTCCATTTCTCTATCGCTGAAATGAACACAGGCACATACACAAGGCACTTCCATCAAAATAAGCAAATACTGGGTAGAAAAGGAGATGGAAAAAAAATCCTTCAGCTGTCAGTGAAATACACATGCTAATAATTACACAGTTTTGCAAGTGCTTCAAGAAATACTGGTAAATTTAAAAATCAAGGGAAGCAGGAGTGCCCGAGAGCAAGTACAATATGGGCCAAAGGGCAGTCAGTGGGCTTCTCTAAATGGAAGCCAGCTTCCCTGTGCAAGCTCATGCATAGTGCTGACAAACAGTGAGGCAGATCTTCACTGAAATACACCCCACAGCATTAAAAAGCACAGACAGAGAGGAGAGACAGAGGAGGTAGAGCAGCCACACAAATGGCAGCTCTGGTTTGGAAGTGCTGTGCAAGGGGTTAACACGGCTGAATAAGAAAGCACTGGAAGAGTTAACCCTCAATTAACAGAACAAATGAACTCGAGTCCCTGTAAGCATGCTCCTCATGGAACAGGGATATTCTGAGGATTAAGAATATTCTTGCACACGTGATTAAAGCCTGGCAGCTTTCCTGCCCTCCTGCACCCAGAGCAGATGAAAGCCCTGAGATGCTGCTGGTGAGGGGTCTGGTGTGTGAAGCACCATGTGAGCTGGGGAGGCTTTAACTTCCCCCACAGGCCACCAGCTGACCCTAGAAAGACACAGGTACTGAAATTCTGATCTGACCAAAGTGTATTTTAAAGGAAGGGAATAAGAACACAGGCCCAGTTGCTGGAGCAGCTCCTTGGGGTATCCATGATGTGCAGTTCACTCTGTAGCTGCAGACATTCCATACATCTACAGCATTCCCGTTGTACATTTCCAGCTCTGTCCACTATTTAAGAAAGCCTTTTTTTAACCAGGCTTTACCAGGGGACAGTGACCATCCTTGGTGATTCTGTCATCAAACAATCTGCTCTGAGAAATAAGCATTTCAAGACCTATAAAAGTGCATCACCACATGCCAGAAGAACCCCTCAGAGACAACATCTGCTCACTGTGCCCTGTAACACATCCCTGCCTTTAGAAGCAGTTAACCAAGGGCTGTGCAGGTGGGGGCAGGGCAGGATTTGGGCAGTGAAGGCTGTTCCACCTCAATTTTGTAAGGACTGGAAATCAGCAGGTACTTCCCCTGCATTCTCCTGAGCTCTGGAGCAGCCCAGCTCTCTCACGCAGAGCCGTGCACAGCCCGAGCGCACACCCAGCCTCTCAGAAGGAGCAGCCGCCCCGCTCCTCCAGCTCCTCCTCCAGCCCCGCCCGGGCCATGTGCAGGACGTTCACAACATCTGGTTCCTTCTCTGCCCACGGCCAGACAGAGGATGCTCCCGGGCCGGGCAGGGGCAGCAGCTGCCAGCGCTGCCTTAGGGACGCCGGGCCCACGGGAGAGCCGTGCTGGTGCCCGCCCTGCCCCCGGCCGCCCCAGGACCGGCCCAGAGAGGCAGAGGGTCAGGGCAGGGATGACAGGATCCCACTCGCTGTGGCTCGGTATGAGAAGCAAAGCTCCAGAGTCTGTTTCCCTGACAAAGGCCAATAAAAGCTGTGCCCTGTTCAATGTCACTGGCAAGCAGTGATTTAATTGGATTTGAACAAATGACAGGAGGATCACCTGTACAGCTCAAGCTCCCCTAACATAAACTACATAAAATACTTCCAAGCAAGACAGCAGCAGCACAATTCAGTAAATCACAAAAAACCTCCAAGAGAAATAAAAGCCAGACACCATTCTGCACCAGCAGCTCAGAGCTCTGCAGATGAATTACCTCAGAGTCCACCATGTCAGACTGAAGCACTCACAAAAATAACTATTTTTAACTAAATGCTTCTGCTGATATCTCAGTGCAGACAACTCTTCAGATTCTGCCAAAATCCACACTTGACATTCCTTTTAGCTTTGCAGCTACAGCAGATCAAGTGTCACCCTTAATTTCATGGTGGGGCTACTCTGCATATCACAAAACAAACTTTGTCTGCATTTTTTCATTTAGTATCCGGTACTTTAAAAAGTATTTCCTTTCCATACAACAGGTGGGACTTTTAAAGCACTTCAAAGTGTGAATGAAGCACAGTGCCCATACACAAAAGAAAGAATGAAGGTGCCAAGAGAGGTTTCAGTATTAAGTACTTGCTGCTGCTACCTCATTTAGGAGGAGCTGGAAGCTGATGGGATGAATGTTTTCTATTGTAACAAACAATTTCAAGGGCAGGTGATGTTGTTCCAGCAATTTTTCCTCAAGCAATCACAACCTCAGGGTGTCATTACACGATATCCTAAGCCAATTCAGCTGCCTGACACTGCTGAGAAGCAGAGGTCCTGCTCCTGGCTACCCCTTCATGCCTTTGCTGTTATATCCACTCCATCCCCTCAGATCCCATCATGCTGCCACTCAACTTCTGCCAAATTTAGCACATACCTGACTGCACAATAATCCAATTCATCTCTCTGCAGCAGCAGAAAAATAGGCTGGCAAAACCCAAATATGCTGCCATTCTAGAGAGCTAAATCAGTTTACCATGTGATTGAGTGAGTGCCAGAGCTAGCACAAGAGATCTGGGAGGCAGGAGGGGAGGAGGAAGGCTCGTTTTTGGAACAGTAAGCTGTGAATTCAGTTCAACCACCGTGAAAAAAACGCCAGTAAATCACACCTTCAAGCCAAGTGGCTGATTGCCAGTTTCACCCATCTCACCAGCCAAGGCAAGCATCACAGGGATCAAAGGCAACCAAGCTACTGTGAGCTGCATCACAACAAATTACTTGAGCATCTGAACCAATAAATAACAAGATGCACAGCAAAAACTAACCAGATTTTTAAGATCAAGCTATGAATCATAAACAACCACTGTCTCCACACATCTTTAACTCGATCTGGCCATTCACCCTACACCACACAGGTGTGGAATATCTTTCATGAGTGTTCTGACACTTCCTTAGAAGCTTTTACAAACCAGAAAAACAGGTGTTCCAAGCACTCCCCTGGCATGTTCCTGGCAGTGGCTCTTCAGGGATTCTGCCACTCAGCTCAGCAAGCCATTAATATTAGCAATTTCACCAATCATCAGCCGGCCACTGATGTGTCAGAACAGGCACAAAGCAGTGGTAAAACCCCTTAATTCACATACTCACCATCCATAAGGAGCCAGTGACCAGTTAGGACCCAGATAAGGACAAGCATCACAGACAGAGAAAACGAGAGCAACTCAGCAGCAGTGAAACGCCCACAGCAGCCAAAGGAAATCCTAGAACAACACATAAACATCAGCTGGAAGACTTTATGTTTCCATTTAAAGAGCAGAAAATGGACACTGTTGGAACAAAGCTCAACTGCTGATGAAAGATGCCAAGAACAACTGAAGGGAAGTTCCTTTGCCACAAATAAGTACCAAAACAGCAACAAAATAAAAGCTTTCCTCACACTCAAATACTGTGTGTAAGGCATGAACTGCAGAGATGGAAAAAACCCTGTAAATCTTGGCACCTCTCTTGAAATTGTCACCATGCTATTTCCTAGCACCACCTAAGATTGTGCTTTTAGCAACATGAACTCAAATCACAAGGTTAAAAAATAAAATGAGTTTCAAAACATGACATTAACAACTGTAATTTTCACTGTGCAACTACAGTCTCCAAAAGAGCTGGCATTAAAATCCAGAGTCCAGCGTTAACAAACATTAAAATCCAATGCCAAAAATCCCAAACTCTGAAATCTCAGCCAAAACAAGCCAAACTTATTAAAAATCACTGTTGGGAAATCTAGTCCCCTGTAATGGTATTGCATTTCCCAGGCTGGCAAATGTGAGTGACTTGCAGAAATCGTGCTTCCTACTTTCAAAATGGAAACATGATGTTGGCACCAAAAAAATGCACAAACATCAGCCCTGCAGCCCTGAGGTTAATGCTCGTTAAAGAATTCTCATTAAAAGAAAGAAATACAACACACAAGAAGAGGAGCAAAGGATTGCTCAAGTCCTTACTTGTTTTGAGGTGAGCAAGGCCGTGTTAAGTACTGGCACATCGGGAGCAGAAGGAAAGCAAAAGCTATTGTTGCAAGGACTACAAAAAGAAGAAAAGGTAATATTAGGACATTCAGACCTAATTTCTACAGTACACAAACAGACTTCTCCAATTTGAAAAAGCTCTTGCAACAATGTCCTATTATCATATGCTCAGTATTATTCCAGCATGAGCAGCTCAAGGCTCTGAGGTTTTCTGCACAACAGTTGAGCCTTCAGACTGAAGTGAAATGAAAGCTCTCAAAGGAATGCAACGCCCCATCCCCAAACCTAAAAAAAGCCTTAAATCTATTCATGATCATGTCAGCAAGAAAAACAGTTCTCACACACTCTGAGTAAAAAAAAAAATCTGGTTGTGAGATTCTCTTCAAAATTCTTCAACATATGACAGACTAACTCAGCATAATAAAGGGTTTTTTACACTTTTTAACTCAAGATAGTAATTTTTCCCCCCATCTCACTCAAAACTCTTTATTCATTACTAGAACACAGTACAACTTCAAATACATTATGGCCAGTAGCTGGAAACTTCACTTTTTAAAAATACAAAGTGCTTTAAGTTTTTGAAAACAGGATGATAAAAATACATAAATATCCCAACAGACTATTTCCATAAACATTTTCCTTTTCAAGCAGCATACTTATCCCACCCACACACTTGTAAAAACGTTTAGTAACTGTTGGTATTTATAATCATTTTTCCTTCCAGTTTTTTTACAGGACTGTTTTTCAAAGGCTGGAGCGCGAGGGCGTGGAGACACAGACATGTCAGCAGCACACATCCCAAACTGTGCAGCAAGAACAGACTGCAAGGAAAATGGAAGTCACTTGGAACTTTTTGCATGCTGCAATTCAGATCTTTGTGCTGTCCTCTACTTATTCCTTTAAAATTTTTTGCTGGTTTTTAAAAGGGATTTTTCTTCTCTTCTCAAATGAAGATGATGGGAAAGAATCAAACATTCTCTTTAGTACACAGTTTAAGCCAACTGAGAAAAGAAATTAATTTGGTCCAACCACATCTTTCACTTCTGATGGAAGATTTAAAATAAAACAAAAAAGGAGACCTCAATCTAGCAAGTGTCTGCATGCGAACAGCACCATGAAAACTCACAGTTCTATCAGGATTTCAGAGGGGGGAAGAAAACCAGAATGGGTAGGGAAAGAATGAACAGTGTGGCAGCTCTGCACGTGCTGAACTAAGAACCTCTTCAGAGGTGCTTGGCAAGGAACACTGCCCAGAAACCCAGTGCCCTGCTGCCCATATCCTGCCTGCCCACCCTGCTCCCTACCTGCCCCCACCACGAGAGGATGAACCCTTTTTGCCCCTGCCATCTCTCCTCCACCTTGCTCCCCTCCAGCTCTGCTCAGCAGGCACCCTGTGCCTCCTGGCCCCACGCCGGGCCCGCTCAGCGTGTGAGAGTCAAACTGCAGCCACAGCAGCCCCAGAGCCCGCCAGGCCCCGCTCCCACCCTGGCTCCTGCCTGCTCAGCCTTCAGTCACGAGCCTCCCACCCCCTGCAGCCTCAATACCGATGCTTCAGTCGGGAATCCCTTGGTTAACTCCTGTCTGCGGGCACATGCCAGCTCTGGGGCTCTGCAGCGGGTCCTGGCCTTGGCTGCTTGCTGCACCTACCCTTGCTCCTGACTCTTCCCTGAAAGGCCAATCTCTGTGAGAGGAAGATTTAAGAGGGGGTTAAGAAACCAGACATCAGCTGTAATTAAGCAGTGCCCCACATCAGCTCCCACCATCTACAAATGGAGGAGGTAGAACGGCACGACCTGAGCTTCAGGGGACAGAGGGACCGAGTCCCACAGCGCCGGGTTCCCAGCTCCAGCAGGGTCCCCATCCTGCTCTGCAGCCTCTGAAGAAGTTTTGCATTTCAGAGGTTCTGGGCTTAAGAACACCCTCTGATGCAAGCCCAAGAAAAAGCACAAAAGTATCATAAAACCAAGTTCAAGAGTAAAGATACCCAAGAGCACTGACCCCAATCTCCTGAAACCTGCAAAAAGCCCCAGCAGACACAGGATCCTCTACTGACACACACCAGTGTTACAAATAAAGTTACAAATCTCAGAGTAATTCTGGCAATAAATGGACCAATAACCCTGACAAATTAAAATTCCTCTTTTGTCATAAATCTTTCCATATAATATCTTATATATTTGTGTGTATATATTCCCCTGATATTTAGCATTTAACAGCAGAATTTATATGAAGGGTTTTTTTTTAATAGGAAAGAACATGGGTTTCTTAATTAAAAGTTATAAAAGCAGAATTCAGACCTCTACAGGAGGTAGAATTAGACAGAAGTCTCAAGACTGGGGATTTAGATTTCACCCATCAACATCAGCCCTGTTTAGGAGGCTGGAAAGGATGCACTGCTTAGGCTTTAAACCATGAGGGAAAAGCCTGCAAAAAAGTAGGATAGGATGAGAGGTATTTATGAGTTTAAAAATCTTCATACTCGGTACATGGACTGAGTACAATTTTTAGAAGCTGCTGTGTAACTGGAGCAGTAGAAAGAATCTTGTTATCCTCAACAGCAGCAGGTCTCTTGAAGAATTGCAAAAAGATCAAAAGGCCAAAATTTTCCAAAAAGCAAAGCCCTGGTATTTATTTCAGAGACAAAATGTAAATTATAAACATGATTGGAGGATCTGCAATTTCTTTGCAGATAACAGTTCCAATTTTGTTCCAAATTCAAGCAGTGCAAAAGGCTAATATTCAAATGTTAGAGACCAGAAATACCCTTGAAGCAGAAAAACTGCATGAAAGCAAACCCAAAATTAAACTAGGAAAGAAGTCTCTGGACAGGATCCCCAGAGTTATTTCCCATAAAGTACTTGAATTATGAAATACCATGTACAGTTCTGAGCACTGATTTATAAACAAGTGAACTTCACCCAAAAGAATACATCTGGCATCTTTAAACCTCTGGCAATTTATAGTTCAGTAGGTTTAGGATATCTCTAAGTGGAAAATACTTCTCAAATAATACTTGTCACTTTATTTATAGCCGCAGAGACATGAAAATACAACTGGGAATCCTGATGATTCTTTTTTAATGTACTGTGACATGTACTATCATTCTTACTAACAATATTTAATTATATCAATACTTCCTGTTCTATTCCAAGTCTTATGAAGAGAAGAAAACGTAGTCACCTGCTGTGCATATTGTAAAGACAACTTGAACTGAGTCAAAGAAGAAGAACATAACTAGGAGGGACACCGACGCTCCGATGGGCAGGAACAACGCCTGGGTGGAATCAATGGTTTGAATACCTGCAGGAGAAAGGAGGGACATGAACTTGTGTTTCTGACCACACACAGGGACAGCAGCCTCACCAGCACAAGGCTGACAACACATTCCCTTGCAGTGCTGCTGCAACATTGACTTGGTGCTCTGAGAGCCAAGCCCAGGGCCCTGTGCAGAAACACTGCGGCTGCACGGGCACAGCAGCGGCCCCGCTCTGCAGAACCCAAGAACTGAAATTCCATTTTCTCTTGTGCCACACAGAGAATGAATCACAAGCTATGAAAATTAGTATTATTTAGGGATTAGACTCACTTGACACTGAGACACATAAATGTGTTGAACAGAGCATATGAAAGGTTTACTTAACCCCTCAACACAAGGTGAAAACCCTGACCAGCGTCAGGCTGACTCAGATAACGCAAAGGGTGCCACAGCTTCAAATTCCACTTGGGTGAAGGCCACCAAGCACTTAAATTGCATCACAGGTTGCAATCACCAGATAACATCAAGCCTAACAATATAGGGCAGTTTTCAAAAAACACCCAAGTCATTTACCTGTTTATGAAACCACCTGATCATTGCAGTGCAGTATAATTGCCTCCTTTCTAAAACCCAGTGCAAATTCAGGCTCACATTTTACAGCTGGCAGTAATGTTAAACAGTGCAGAGATACTAAAGTATTTTATTCATAGTATTTCCCCCACCTCACCATGCAGTGTGACTTCTAGGGATGTCATGGGACAGGACAATTTTTACTGAATTTCTGAGTTTTCAGAATTACCAGAAAAATTGAGAAGCCTACCTATCCCCACAAATTCCAACACTTAACCAGTCTCTGTAGCTGTATTTACATTTGATCCCTGGGAGGGGAAAGAAGCCATAAGCAGCAACCCAATTAAAAAGACCAACTTATACTTGTAGAGCACTAAAGGAACAACAGGTAACACCTGAAGCAGTCACTTGATAAGTGACCAATGAAAAATAATACAAGACTCAGACCTAGAAGAGATATATCTAGAAGAGATATAAAACCAGCTTAACATCACTGTGTTATCCCAAAATAATTAAACACTCCTATATGAAGGGGGTTTTACCAGTCCCAGGATTTTATGGATAAGCTTTTAGGTTGTGAGATGTACCCAGACAAGTACAGATTGTGTGTAACTGTGTTTGTTTCTGTGTAAGAATGTGTCTTATTTTATTTTTGCCTATGGAAGAGTGGCAAGTCATATAAATAACGGGTTATCTGCACAACTCAGTGACCAATATATCTGATTATGCTGAAAAACCTCAAACACACATGAAAAACACTCACTACAACTTTGGATCTGTAATAGATATTCAGCCATTTTCATAGAAGAAAAGCTGAAGAGTAAGCATGGAAGTCATGACACTTGCACACAGTCATGCATTAGTTCATGTCATGATCTACTGTTCTTAAACATAAGTAGCACAATAAATTTTAAAAATAAAAAGCAGAAGAACTCAGTCACTTGGGATTTCCACAGTGCTGAGGTCTGGTACATTAAGGTAGAGTGCAATGTAGAAAGTCCAGTGATGACAGTGTGAAGACACAAAAATTCTAATCTGTGACTTAGATGTGGTTCCTCCTGCTCTGAGAAAGCACATTCATTCACAGGCCTTTCAACTTCCCAAGGGGAAAACTGAACAAAACAAAAACCCAGAAATGACACACTGCACACCACCTTGGCATCTGGGAATTAGTGCCTGCAGCATTACATGTCAGAGTTCTTCATTTCATTTCTGATCATTTTGACAGCTAATCCCCTTAATGTGCGTACTCCCCAGCCCCAGACTGTCTTCTCTTCCTTCCCAGATGCCAAAAGCCTCAACTGTTCATTGCTGAATCACCAAGCACAGCCACCTCTTTGCTCTGTGCTGCCAACAGAAGCAGTGCTCTGACAACTATTTAAATTCCAAGAGTCTACATTAAAAAAGGCAAAACCAGCAAGAGACACATACAACATATGCTATTTAATTTATAATTTTAAAGCTATATTTCTTGCTTTAACCAAAACAAGCTTAGCATTCTGAGTTTCATGCATGGGGTTTCTCACTTATCTCACTCCTGCATTCTATACTCTGGGAAACTATTTCATTCTAGAGTGTGTTCTCAAAATATGGCCATACAAATTGCTCTAAGTTAAACCCAGGTGTGAATTTACAACACACTGTGCACAGTGTGTTCCACTCTAACTGTTCATTACATATTTTACCTGCAAAACTGTGCATGTCAGATGGCCAAAGTGCCTGGAATCTATTTATAGATTACAGAAGGGACAGTCACCATGCTGGAGCTGACATGTTAATCCCACTCTGAACAGACAGTGTGCAGACACATATTTTGTTGTCCATTATAAATGAGTTGCCCAGAGCCATGTGAACTCTCTACTTCCATTTCTTTACTGATAAGGCTGAATCATCCTTAGGGACTTGTCAGCACACCCCGCATCTCTCCCTGCTCACAGACTGGCCAAGGCATCACAGAATGAGCTCCAGACACACAGAAATAACAGTCCCTTCTCCTAACTGTGGGGTGGCTTTTTTTAAAGCAAAGCTGTTTCCATTTCCTGACAGCTTGTAAAACCTGACAACTTGTGCCACATGCAGTTTTAATGCATTTTGGAACCGTTATGTTGGTGTTTTAAATTCAGCATCCATGGGCATGAACCAGAGACGGGCAGCAGCATCAGAGCCCAGCGAGGTGGGCAGTGCCCAGACACAAGAGCTCCTGGGATGAGGTGGATCTGCAATGCAGCAGCTGAAACACACAGACAGGTGAAGCAGGAGGTGCAGCACTGCAGGAGCAAGGAAGGTAAGGAGGAAAGCTGACCCTTACTGTTATTGGTGCTGTTGCCATTAAAAGACCCAGCGGCGCTGCTGTTGTCCTTCTCTTTGTCTTGATTCTCAAAGTCCATGTTCAGAGACCTGCAGGGAACAAAGCAAATGGAACAGATGAGTTCCAAACTCCTGTTTAGGCTCATCAGCTGCAGTCTCATTCCCACTCTGCCACAGCACCCTCTCCCTGAAAAAGCCCTGTAATGCTGGTTATTAAAACAATGCCATACACAGCAGGAAATTAAAATAAAGTGCTTAGTTCCAGGTGAGGCCCCACATCCCAGGTCTGATGGTGAGAGCAGTGACCACTGCACTAGTGAGTGTTAAATATCTTTGCTGTGATTTGTTGTTACATGATTTCTGAAAAGTGTAGAACATGATGGAAGCACAATAAACATTTCAATTCTCTTGTGAATTTGAACTCTTTCCAAGTTCTCATTTTGTTCCTTTCCATTCAAATTTAACTATCAGGCTTCATTTTTAAGACAGTGTTACTTCCTTCCTTGTTATGAATGACCCAAACTAGCTTTTAAGTGTCTGCTCAATGTAAGGTCTTACTTCATTGAAAAAGCTTCAGCAAAGCCTAGAAAATAACCAGATATATATTTTACATGCACACACAACAGATGACTAGAGGAAGCTCTAAATAAATAATACAAATTGATACACTTCAATTAATCCATAGGAGCTGACAACACTCCAGTGTACCCAGCTCAGTTGTTATTGATTCATTTTCTCATTTTGATATACACACCTTTTAAAAGTTCCAAAATAGCACAGTGTTCTACCCCGTTTAACACAGTCCTTCACTTTCATGCAGCTTCTAAATTACATTGTAACATATTTGGGATAACTTTCTGAAAAGGGGGAATTTCACTTAAGGTCTTTTTCAACCAGCAATAATTTCTATTGTTAAATTCAAAGTGCTTTTTAATAAAAATATCAGCAATCAAGTTTACTGGACAGTTTCTCATTCTGATGCATGTATGGTATCCATGATGTAGCTGCATATTTATTTATTCAAAGGAGCTACAGAAAACCACCAGAATCTCTGTGGATTTACCACTGTACAGCTCCTCTCAAGTCTGCAGCAGCATTCAAGTATTTCAATAAAACTTTCAGGTCAACAGGCATTAAACTTCTTTTCAAGTTTAGCTGTAATTGTGCTACTCAAAGTAAACAAATTTTATTAATTTATAGTCTTCTAAACAACTGTAGAGGTATCACAGTTATTTCTCTGCAGGGCACTGATCACCTAGTGCAATGCACAGTGAGCAAGTCCCAAACCAGGCACATCCAGGTCTGTAGCATCGAGACACTTGTGGTGTACTAAAGACAAAGGGTTGAGCAGTTTCACTGCATAAAACAAAAACAAGAAAAAGGTTCCTGCAGTATAGAACTGGTTTGTTCCCTTTGCTTCTGCTAAGCAAGTCCTCCCCAAAAGTGTTATGAGACTAAAGCAGTTTCTTTAATCAGGCAAAACACAAGGAAGTTTCCACTCCAGACCTACAGTACTTGCACACACACCATGGATCATCAACTAAAGAGCTATCAAAAATACAAAGGGGCAGTGGAGAACACTAAAATTCTAACAAATTAATCTGTTGTTCTTAGCTTGTTCCTCTAAAGATCTCTTTGCTCTGCCCTTTGTTTGGAGTGCCTCCATCCTTCACTCACACTCCCTCTTTCCCCATTATGCATTGTAGCTTCATAATTTTCCTCTCAAGCTATAAAAATCTGGGAGGAGGCTGACAGCCCTCCAGGACTTGGTCCAAGATTCAGGCAAACAAGATAATTCTTTTCTCAGTGCAGTGTTCCATTCCCCTCTGAATTAGCACAGTTTAGCAAGAGCCTCACACCATCATTCTCCCAATGGCATCGGGCAACTCATAACTTAAGGGACTGCTATCAGCAGAGAGAACTGGAAATAAAAACTATTAGATCTACAGCTCATAAACAACCTCAGCCCCTCTTGTTTCATTGCAATAGTGTCAGCAATTATTATTACCTATAAACATCCCTGCCTCAAAAGTAAGCATAAATTAGGAAAGTACTTTCATTTAACAACACAGCTGCTCTTCCAAGCCAACTTCTGAATAATCTCCAACTGCTTTATGATTTGGCTCTTCCCTCTGCTACAAATTATCACCAACATAATAAAAAAATTGAGAAGCAATTACTAAAACACTCTGCAAGAAGGTTAAAAATCATACTGTAAAACAAGATAAACTCAAGATTACCGGGCTGCAGAGAAATGGCAAGCTGGGAAACATTTGCTGTTTTGTTCAAGTTTTGCCTGGGCTTCCAAAGGGAATGTTGAGCACCTCCCATGGGGCACTAAACTGCTCTGCAGTTTCTCTGTGGTCCCCACAGCTCCAGCTGGTCGGAGTTCCAGCTCAGGCTTTGAAAGCAGGCGAGTCCCTCCCGCAGGGACGGCCCCGGAGGGTCACGCTGAGGCGAGGAGTGAGTAAGCTGCTGGCACATCACCATCATCAAAGTTCAGATTCAACCATGGATCACTTCCACTGCAGGAATGCCTCAGGGAACCCCACAGGAGATGTTCTCAGCAAACAATGCAGGAAACAGGAATGCAAGGATGTATCTGCAGAGGCACCTGCACATGCAATTTATGTAGAGTCCCTTCTTGCTGTACTAGCGAGGGCAGTCACTCATCTGAGAGCTCTGGGAGCAGGGGACTCCCAGGCCACAAAGCCAAACATTAGCAGACCATGTTCACATGAACACTGTGAGTTCACCATGTGAGCTTCTTTCTATTTACACTCACACTCTGGATATCCAAAGCCTAGAGACACAAGGCCCCACTGTCATCCCACGCTCCTTGGTTTGGTTCAAAAGCAGGCATTTGAACAGGTAGATTCTGGGTTAAATCTGGCTTTACATAAGCTGAGAGCCCATGTCTGGGTAGGTGATAGGATAGAAAAAGATTTAGCTGTTACCTGCAAAGTAACCCCAACATTTAAGTCGCAGAGAAGCATTTGGACAAGAATAGGTGGCTGTCTTGCCCTAAGAAACAACCTGCTTCAAGCTGAGCTCACCTCTTTAAAAATCCACAACTAATACATCTACTTGCACGCTCCAGTTTACAGCTTGGAACAGTTTAAAGGATTAGACTTGCCCCTTTGGCAGCCAGTAATAAAAGTATGTCAAGTTCAAGGACTGAGAGACAGTCAGAATGTACATGAGAGAGACGTTCAGAAGGGCTGGAGCTAAAACTCCTGACCCGGCACAAATGCAGGAAGGAAATGCTCGTTCATGCACAGTAAGAGAAGGGGAACTCAGCTCTACCACTGCACTTTGTTCTGGCTGTGGACTTTAGCCATGATTTATTAGATATTCTTCTGAGTATATTGAGGGGTTGGGATTTTTTCCTTTGTTTTGGTTTTGAACAAATGCTGCTTCTATTAATAAGGACAGTGGACCAAGGCTTTCCTTTGTTCCCCTGAAACCTCCTGCCCTAGATTAGATCCACCACACACGTGGATTTTATCCCAATGACTCACCCACCCAATTCTTTCTGATCCTATTACTGCTCTTCTGTTTCAGCCACTTGCCAGGAACACCACAATAACTCTACCTGCTTCTTTTCTGTTGAAAATCAGAAAGCAAACCCACTTTCTGCAGCCCAAAGGTTAATGAAAGAGTGCTACTTTGTTTTTGTGTTACGAGAGCTGCCTTGAGGACGAGCACTCCAACCCAGATGAACACACCACTGCTGACAGACGAGGATGAGCACCCTAAGCTATAACTTTCATCTTTCCAGCACATCACTTTTCAAAGAAAATTCATCCACTTTGCCAGAAGTTTTCACTTTACTCCTTTGAGGATTTCCAGCTGAATGCAATTTTGTAACGTACTACAACACGTGAATTTCTTATATATATCTTAGTTGTATTTCAGACCCCTTTGTTAAAATCACTATAGAGTTTTCTGTAAAAAACCGCTTTTGAGCTCACTCACTGATCAAACAGAATCAGAGATTGTCCAGGTCCCCATTATAACTGTGAGTTTCAGCTCAGACCTCTGCTAAAGAAACCACACCACATATAGGAAATTAATTAGGAAGGTAATTTTAAAACTCTGGAACCCTTGTTTGGTCTGTAACTCACATATTGGGGTCTTCAGGATACATGCAAAGGAAGAAGACTAAAACAGGACATTTCCTCAATGGATTTATATCCATCACCATTCCACTGTAATTCCACTAAGTCAGATTGCTCTGGAGTTCACAGTCCTTGCTATGTGAGTGGTTTTAAATGTAAAGCATAGGACAAAATGGTAAGAGAATGTGTAGGTACCAACAGGAATAGGATGGCAAACAGCAGGGGAAAATTTTTAAGGGCCAGGAGCCCCAAGAAAGACAAGCAATTTAAGTTCACACACTCCTGCTGGTTTATATTGCATTATGTTTTCATAATTGAATTTTAATAAATGCTATGGCTTCTTGCAGACAGATGCATAGTTCCTTTTTACACAAGTGCATACATTCAAATAGTTAAAAATTTAATTAGCCCCTCAACTATACACTAAGCTGACTCAAAACTTGAAAGAAAAAAAATAAACAAATACAACCTTTTAATACATTTTATTATGATCACCTCTAGATTTTGCTTTCCTAAAGCTTTCTACTTTAATTCCACCAGCAGTGCTGTTACCTAATGCTTGCTAAAAGCAACAGACAGCTCTTGCAAAAAAATTGGCTCTTTCATTATATGACTTTATTAACTTATGATGGTGATATAAAACCTCTTATCCTAAAACAGCTGCATCTGACATCATATGTATGACCACAGCTATCATCTATTTCAGGAATACTCATGGCAGTTCAGAGACCCCATAGTGAATATAAGGCCTTTTATCACAGGCTTGTGAAATGAAGCAATGTTTTTCAAGAAGCAGAAAGAAAAACATGCTGTATTTAAGTTTAAAAAAACAATACTTTCATATTGTTATTGTATTTTTTTAGTGTGTCAGTATGAGCCTCAATCCTTAGGTACCACTACAGTAAAACAAACTGTATAATACAACATGCAAATCTAAAGGCACAACTGTGTTTTCTCCAAACTATACTCAAATCTCCTAAAATGAGGCAAACTTGATTTCTGAAGACTCAAACTCATCCTGGAGCAGTTCTCAGATTCTGTGCTGGAATTCAGCACTGGTGGTGTTTCCCACTTCTCTCTCAAGCTGTGACTCCCACTCCAGCAAACAGCAGTGGGACGGGGATCGCTGTGTCACTGGGCTGCTTTGCAGTCACGAGCACATGCTCCATCAACCAACTCTGAATAATGCATAGCAAACTCTGCTGTTGATAACATTACCTTTATCTCTCTCAACAATCATTTTATACCCTCTAAAATATATTTTTATAGAGGTGTCCTCAAGGACTGACTTTGAAGTTATATGTGCTTGTACTGTGACATGCAATTACACCTCTCAGAAACCCCAGCTCGCTACTATTTCTTGCATTTCCATTTCCTTCTCAGAAGCAAATATTTTTTTTTTATGTTAGCCATGTCTGACAAAGTTACAATGAAACAAAAAGGTATAAACTGTATTCAGTCACTTGCAATACTTCTACTTGAAAAGTAAAAACTCTGCAGAACCTTAAAGAAAAGAAAAATCTTACCTGAAACTGCCGTAGACTATGAGGAGAATAGAAATCAGGAAGGTAGACACTTGACTGGAATCCACAAGGGAATATGCCCTGGAATTAGGAAAAGAAGGCAGATTTGTCATTGTGTCTATTTCTCCAGTGCCATTTGCTAAGTCTTTTTCTTATTATAATACAAATAGAGAAATGGATGACAAATCTTTATGGCAGCTCCCTCTCAAGTTCTCACCTCACCTAGAACATAAAACCTGTACCTTGTGAATTAATTTATTATATCCAAGGCTGCAGCATGAAAAACCTGGACAACAACCAAAGGTCAACTCAAAAGACTTGTGGTAATTTATTCTGAACTCACTGGATTCAGATTTTTTCCTCAAACTCATTAAAAGTGTTTCAATTGCAGCTACTGCAAACTTGCATGTCAGTAACAGTAACCTGTTTTCCATAAGATTTCTCACATCTTCTCAGTGGCAATATAGCAGTTGAGGCTCTTTTAGCTGGGGAAAAGAACCCAAATAAACAAAAGAAACCTCCCCCCAAAACCAAAGCCCAAACCTCCCAACAAACTGCAATACACAATTACAACAAGCTGCAACATACATTTATTAAACCACACACAATTACTTCCCTATTCCATCCTGCAAATCACTTCACAGGGGATTACTCATGGACATTTCAACAGGAGGCTTAAAAAGCACCTTTATCTAGATTGATTTCCATGTACACATTGGAATATGAGCATTAATACAGCAGAGGGCCACTGTGCTGGTGGGAGCACAGCAGGTAGGGAGGGGCTCAGGGAGTCACTCCACAACTCCCAACAGGTTTTCCATAACTTGTGCTAAAGTAATGGAAAAGAACAAGAATAATACTCAATGTTAATTGCATTAATCTTATCCCACAAAAGAGATAACTAAATATTTCTGAAAACCAACCAAAAAGCCTAATTTCAGCAAGACTGTGGATATGGAACAAAGATAATTGAATTACATGATTGTTCCAAATTAAGTATAACTGAGCAAATAAAAACTGAAGATATGAGACAGTTAAAGAAACACTCATCCCATTCCCAATTTAAAAGCAATTTAGAGAAAATTACCAAACCACTAGACACACAATTTAAAATACTTTCTTTTACTATCTAAACACAAATGTGAATCTTCTACTACAGAAATTCAATATTAAACATCAGTGACGAATAAACTGCCTCTTTTAGATGAAATTATATACTTGTGCAATAAGCTTTTAAGAAATTAGAAACTACTTTGGTTAATTACCATAAATAACTTCAACATAACCCCACACTAAAAGTGTGGTATTTTATTTGCTCATAATGTTGGCCAACACATAAAGGCAATCTTAAGCTTTATATATTTAATTTTTTTGGTCATGTATGACCTTTAGTTTCCAGGCTGTGGAACAGAGGTCTAAAAAGCATCCATGAAGATCAATATACTGAATTGCAAATACATACAACTCAGCACTTACAGCCTGTGTACATATAAATGGTCAGGTTATACACAATTTAGTTCACAGCACATTATTTTTATGCAATGCTTACAGCTAAGATTGCACCAAAAGAAACAGCTTAAGGACAATCACTCTGGTTTTATGTCCTGTTCCTACCTCTGATTTCAGAGTGAAGCATTCCTTCACCCAGCCTTGTGCAAAGGGAAAGGAAAGCTTTGTATTCTGTTTGGATGTGAGAATAAATAGGGGAACTCATCTATTGAAAGAATACTCAGAAACTCCACATTTATGACAAAAAAAAAATGAATGAAATTTCAACTGGGATTAAACACGTCCAGGGTTATGCACTGAATTTTATTAACTTATGTTCATAAAATTTTATCTTCACAAACCAGCAAATGCTTTTGAGATGAACAGTGTTTTCTATAATTCCTCATTCATTGACAGTGTTGGAGGCTGTGATAATTAAAATGCCATTTCTTTGTATTTACTAAACATTAGCCAAAACAAGGCTGTAAATGTTAAAAAGATTCATAAACCAGACCAAATACAGATGATACATGGATCATGGATCAGTGCTGTGCATAATAGCTGAAGTTTTGTATTAAAAACGGAGGGCCCTCTGGTACGATGGAAGCAACTGAGGAAATGCAAACCCACGTCAAACAAGGATCCAAGCCCCCATCGCTGCTGACAGCTGCAGGGCTGCTCAGGACAGAGCTGCTGAGTCTGGGCAAGGCACACAGGAGAATTCAAGTCCTTCCACGCTGCACAGAAGTGCAACAGTTAATGAGAAACTCATCACAGACCAGTGATGCTTCCTGACCTCTCCCCATTGAGATCTTGTAGCAGGACAGCCTAAAAACTCAGTGTTGCTACCATGGTTATGGTCTGGGGAAATTCATGTTCACTGATATTCCAGCAAACAAGGCCAGGGAGACACAGTCACACTTTCCTTCTTCCTGAGGCAGCTGGAAAAAGAACAAGGCAAAACACCCAGAGTGTGACAGGCGGAATCAAGTGAGCAGCTCGGGCATGTCCAGATTGCAGCCAAAGTTTCCAACACAAGCAACCCACAAGCAAACTTCAAGAATAATTTTACAATGTCAAAGTGAATCTCACTGTAATAAAACCTTGCACCTTTTTAACATCTGATTTCCCTACATTGCTTAGGGTACTGCACAGATTTGAAACCAGAAGTGCTTCCTAAAATTGTAAGCACTGACTGGATGGACAGTTCATTCAGAGACTAAAATTCCTTGATCACAAATAAACACTTCCTAACACATTAATCCAGGCTAGAGGTAATAAGAAAATGACTGTCACATGAAAGAATCAAAAAGTAAGATTGCTTTAAAGTTTTTAATATTATTCAAAATGGCAGTGACCTGCAAACCCATTTGTAATTTTAACTGATACTTAAATGACCTTTTACAAGTCCAACAGACTCCCCATGCATACAACTGGATTCTCCTATGTGCATATTTCAAGTAAGCAAGTTCATATACTCTCAGCCAAACACGGCATCAGTGCCACGTTCTTGATAAACGGCACCAGCCAAAGCCAAGACCACACTAAGGACATTTTTCAGAAGTTGAAGTAGACTTGGTGCAGTCACATTTAACCAGCCTTCCACTGCACATATAAAAACAAAAGCAGCTTCCTTCTAACAAGGTAATTCTGTAAAACTGTTCAATCTTGGAACAAGTAATGGAAACTTATGTACAGAAAATGCCTGTAACAAGCCTGTGCATAGTTGTCCTTTGACTTAAATGCTGATTTTAGATGCAATTCTTAGTACTTCTTACATGATAACCTACAAAAAAAAGATCACTATTCTTCATACTCAATCAGAAAATTAATACTGGTTAAGGCCATGCTGAAGGCTCCTTTGAAGACTGACTTCAGAGCAATTGATCTGTGTGCCATGCTACAACTACCACCAACCCATTTCTAAACTAGTACATATGCAGAACACTGCTCAAAACACAAAGACAACACTGGTTTTCCCAAGGGAGTACATTTCTTAGGATTCTTACACTACCACACCTGAAATTCAACATCCATGTAAGGAAGCTGGTTCAGAAATCATTTAACCAGGCTATCAGATTCTTACTTAGTCAAGTAACAAATAACTAATTATTAGACCCAAGTATTTAACAAACTGAACACACTGGTGCCTTCGTTTTCTCAGCCAGCTACTGAGAGGTGACTTCCCAATCACTTCCTCTACAACTTGAGATCTCACTCCGAAACTGCATCTTTACATGAGTGAGATTGATTTTCATAAATCCTTTGCCATGAGGCATCTATTTCTGGCAGCTTCATGGGCAAGTGCTCAGAACACAGAGCCTGCTAAGGCATGCCAAGGCAGAGACACAGCAAGCACTGTTCCATAACATATT
The DNA here is from genome assembly GCA_013398175.1 of Climacteris rufus. Taxonomy (NCBI): domain Eukaryota; kingdom Metazoa; phylum Chordata; class Aves; order Passeriformes; family Climacteridae; genus Climacteris; species Climacteris rufus. The sequence continues at coordinate 28,521 of VZRZ01003130.1, read as the reverse complement.
CTGTGTGTCCGTCCTACAGCCCTACAGTGAGAGCATTGTCCACACAACAATCCCAGCAGCGAGCTCCCCAGCCTGGCACAGACTGCTCCATGGACCTGTACCTACAGAACAATTCCAGGGATGCTCAGCCCTTGGGACACACCACCACTTCCAAACAGTAACCATGCAAAATACACCACACCAGTTACAGCTGGCGTTCCAAGCAGCACTCTCCCCTCTTCTGGGAAAAAATGAATAACTTCTGTATTCCCAAGGGAACAGAGACCCACTTCATTCCCAGCTAGAGAACATGGTAACCAGATAATGAAAGTTACCACAACAACTGTAAGAGCACTACATTGGAAACACTTGCAAGTTCTCTTCTCTGCATCAGCATCTGCAGGTCAAGCTCTTTCTCCCTGTCCCTCCAGGTCCAAGCTCACCTGCCTCTGTGAACATTCACCCTACAAGGTCTCTGCCATCTGCCTGCTGTTTTGCTATTATGTATTTACTTTTCTTCTGGGTTTGTTTCTTTTCTTTTGCACTTCCATTCAAAAATCCTTCAGTCAATACAAGCACTGGATTTCACATTTCAGTTCTTCCTTATCCCCAAGAGAGCAGCAGTTTCTGGATAACTCTCCTTTCCAACCTTCAGAAGGAACCCTTAGGTAAAGTCTGGTACTTCTTTTTGCCCTCCGTGTTGAGCAGTATCTGCAACTCACTTTGTTCAACAAAGACCCAGCAAAAGACCAAACCAGGAACCCAGTGTGCCTCTAGATGACAGTGCAGACATCACCCTCTAAACAACCTGCCTGGCAGGACATGAATCATTCTCATACAAAAGCTGCTGTAACAGCAGCAAGACAAACTTTTCCTGCATTTACTGTACATATCCAAGAATGCAAACAATACAGCAACAAATAAATCACATCGACTTGAAAAGTGTAGCAGATGAACTAAGCTCACTAAAGCTCACATGAAGAAAGATGGCATTTCATCACCTCTTCTTCTTTATCAGTGATCAAACATTCAAGAATTTACAAGATTAAGGAAAACAAGACTATAAAAGGATGGTGAGCATACTAGATAAACTAGAGTAAGGATGGATTAAAATAGAAGAGCTTTTGCTGTGTTTAATGGGACCAAATCTACAACTTGCAGACATCACAGAAATTCACGCTGATGGGAATGTAAGGAGATCATTTAATTCACTGATCTTACTCTGGGGAAAGACAATCAGTCAGTCATGACTTGGGTTTGCCTCATCTGTTGTTTAAAACACTAACTGGTGAAATTCGAGGATTTTCTTGACATATAATGTAAGACTTTCTGACTACAATTTTAGTCCACAATTTTTTTCCTATACAAAAAGTCCTTTCCAAAACTAAGGGGGAGCTTTTTGTATTGGCCACATTTGGGGTAAAAAGGATCCATACACAAATTCATTTGCATATTTCAGTTTCTGAAAGTTGTGGCTGCTTGAGAAGTGACCACACAAACTTCAAATACTCTTCAGCCCACATGAAAAGCCATTACTATTTACCCAATCAATATAACATTCTTCACCTGCATTTCAAATACCACTCTTATAATCAAATGTCCACTGTGTCCTCACAAGGTAAGTGACAATAATTCATGCTCAACAAAACAGGCATCTTAATTCTCTTCAAAAGAAAATTCCTCATAGGTAGGTAGGTAGCATTGGAAGGGTGCCATCTCCCTCCCCATCCCTGCCCTATTCCTCATTCATTTCAGAACTTGCTGAGTACACACATCCAGACTGAGGGTCCCATCTCAGCAGATGGTCAACTCTTACAAAAGGAAACAGAAAAAAAACCAAAACAGAACAAAAAAACACACCAAACCAAATCTTAACAATCAACTTCTGCTGGAAATCTGGTGTTAAATGTCAAAATCAAGGATGCAGAAAGTTCCTGCCCACCGTCCCTCCAAAGGTTTTATGTATTTCAAAAGTTTTTTAGTGTTTATTCCCTCAGTTATTGCCTTAGCAATAGAAAAACAGAAAGTCAAGAAATACCAGTTGGTAAACTCAAGGCAAATAGAAGAGTATTTTGCACTTCCCCTGCCCCACCCCAGGCTTTTGGAGCTATCAACTCCATGTAGAAAACAACATTCACCTTCACACCGCTGCAGTGACCCCGTGCCCGTGGGTGTTTTTGGATCATGCAACAATGTGCCACTCATGAGGAAAACATTTTCCTGAATCTACCTGCTTGGCAAAATTTCAAAACATTCTACTATTTTAGTTCTTAAAAAGAGTGTGAGGTAACTCAGTGATCAGGGCAATTTCTTGCTAAGAGCAATTCATTTCTGATGCTACAGTACATGGCATTTGTGAGCTACCACTGTAGAATTATTTATTAAGATGCACAAATCAAACTCAAGGACTCTGGAGTACAGTCCTGGGGCACATGAAAGAAGAGCACAGCCATGGACATGAAGACCAATTGCAGTTAATTGCACAAATACTCATTTTGGCTGGGGGGTGGACTCGCTCCATAGGTAAAACCAATACTATTTTTTTCCTTTACTAGATTCCAGGTCAAGGGTACAACTAAAAAGCCTCTTTCAACTGCCTTACATGTGTAAGATATACACATATTTAACAGCCTCCATTAGGCCTGCTGCCAAACCAAAGTTAAATCTGAGTGTAAGAGGTAAAGGTATAATTTTAAGCGTGAAGTCATGGTGCCCACAGCTGTAAACATATCTCAACACTATTCCATTCTTTAGTGTGATTAATAGGAAAAGCAAGCAAATTACTATGGCTTCACTTAGGTTAAAGGAATAGCTTGTTTTCTAAAGCAAGTTTACAATTTCATCTCCTTGTCACGTGCAGATAAGGTCTGCTAAGTCTGAGTAATTTATGGCAACATAGATCATGTCAGAAAATAAAGTAAGTCTAAAGTGAAACAAAACAAGAAAAAAGAGTAACATGAAATGTCCCACTAAAACCAGACTTTCCTACACAGACTTGGTTAGGGCTCAGGCAGGCATTTCAAATTGTAACCAGAGAACAATTCTGCTTATCAGGCACAGGTCTCAGAACAGCATTTTCACACTATTAGACACGAGAGATAGATAGATAGATAGATAGATAGACAGACAGACAGATACACAGATAGATTTCTACACATACAATTTAAAATTCCAATTCCTTCTTCTACCCTTTCCAGAAAGCTGCTTTCCTAAAACTCTCCCTGCAAAACCAAATTCTAAGCTCCCAATGAAATTGCTAAGAGCAAACACTCCTCTGAGCTCACTTTGAGAGAAACTGAAGTATCCAGTCAGGCATCAGGAGGCACAGTCTTGAAAAAAAGATATTTTCTGTTAAAAACATTCTCTGAGCTACTCCTTCGGTTCACCCCACTGTTTGCCAACAGCACAAAGAATTACATGTTTCACAGTGGTGAAGAATTACAGCCACTGGAAGACTTCCAGGTTTCACATTCAGCTTGGAGCACTCACTTCCTCGCAGGAATGGGAGCACAACTTCCAGTCCCTGCACAGAAGCCCAAGAACACTTCACTTGCTCAAAGGAGCATTATTCCAAACCAACACCAGTTCGTGTCCATGCACCTCAAAAGTATTTTCAGCTCCTGATGTCCCCACCACTCCAGTGGAAGCACTGTAAACAGGATATTTGGGAGCAAAATTTGCCATCAGTGGTTAATGGAAAAAAATTGACGAGTACATCTTCAAGTAAGTTGTACTGGACACAGACATCTGAGTATTAAGTAGCCTGAACCAAAATAAATATCCCAAATCATACTGATTGTGTTTGACATTGCTGTCACAGAAAATACTGCCTTTTTTATTTGATACTGAATGGAAGCCTGGATACATAATTTTCATCTCTTACCTACACATACACGCACAGAAAAAGTACTTTTTTGAGGTTTCGTGTGTTATTGAGGAGGGTTGGCTGGTTGGTTTAGGTTGAGTTGGGAGTTTTGCTCTCAACTAGACAAATGAAAAAAGACCTGGAAACCTTCCCTTGTGTTTTTCTTTCTCAAAGAAAGAAAAAACAAGCAGTCATGAAAAGCCAAACATGCTTTTACTGCCAAATATATGTTACCACCAGCCAGGGAATCCTCTCCAGGAGGAAGATTCTGAAATTGTTATCACAAGGTTTTTGAAAATCTGAAAAGAACATCTATACAATGATGTCTGCAATAGTGGATTTCCATTGAAGAAAACACGTAATTTCAATAAGTTAAACTGAACAAGAATATGTGGAAAAACACATTTGATATCAAGATACAGAGCTTGTTAGTAGGAAATGTTTTACTTGATTTTGTATTTTAATGGTCATATTTATTTTAATTGAGCTGTATCAGACCAGCCAACTTCCTGTAGAACACTGGCATCCTAGTGCAGACCAGCCCCAGCAAACTGCTGAGCCAAGGCACAGCTCTGGTTTTATTTTTTCAAACAATTATTACTCTTATCCCTTCTCGACAATGAAATCTGAAGGACTCCAGTTTATGATAGGATTTGTCTATGTTGTTTTGAAAATGGAAAGCTTGAGGCATAACAGGCTACACAGTAAATGCTGCTCACCTCTGACCTCAGTGGCATTAGGAGCTCTGCCAACAAAACCTCCTTTTTCAAACACTTGCCATTACAATTAGCTTAGTTTTGCTAGTAAAAACTTATTTGATTCACAAACAGGAGAAGAAGAAAGAAGTGGAAAAATCATCCCAGCCTCGTTTTTGTGAAGTGAGCTGTCCTTCAGGCCAGCAGCTGCACAATTAGTAGGTGTGACGCAAAGAGGAAAGGAGTCAACATGTGGCCAGGGACAAGATGGGACTAAAATCCTTTCAGGAGGAGCTTACAGTTAGATCTGATTAAGCACACTGCAGTACACACACCTGTAATCCAAGCTTTGCTAGAGCTACTGCAAATTAAATAAAACTAACCTTTCTATTCCCTGTAACTAACCTTCCATGCAGAAGTAATCACTGCTTTAATTCAGCTAATTTTCAAAACTGACCACAAGTACTGCAGTTGCAGCAATATACGACAACATTTTATAATCTTTTGTACTGTTTCAGTCCTTTCAGAGTTGTTTTTCACCAGTGAAGTGCAGACACCTTTGCTCCAGCAGCACAGCCCCACCACAGCACAGCTCGAGGCACGGCCATCCACTGATGAGACTGTCAAGTAGAGCCCAGCATCAGGAACAAGCAGGGTATCAGTGAGGCACAAGAAGTAGCCATACAGCATTTGTAAGGGCCAAACTATCAGCATGCTACAAAAATATCTGAGAATGAGAAAAAGATATAAAATTCATTTGCTAAACTAATTAAAGAAATTGTATTGTCTTTAACTGTCTTCATAGCTTACCACTTTATAAAAGACTGCGGTGTACTGCAGAGGGCAGATCCAAGTTTTGCTGCAGTACCACAAAAATTGCCCAACAAAAGTATGAATACAATGTTTCTGTGGAAGAAATAAATGAGCAAATATGAGAACAAGATGCAAATATGTAACTATGAAGATGAACTTAAATATATGTATGAGACATCTGACAAAGCAAGAAGGTTGCAGCTTAGCCACAGGAACGACCTGACCACACAGGAAGAATTTCCTCATCTAGAAAACTGTTCCCACTTTCCACAAATAATCAAAAGGAGGATAGGGAGGAGGGAGAAGAGAGGAGGTCAAATCAAGATCTGTTACACACAATCCTCTCTCACCAGAACCACAAGTATATTTCCTCATGTAAATTTTCAGATTCCAACAAACCAGTGAACTCTGCAAAGGTCAGTCCAATATTTAGCCTACCCCGAAGACTTGCTGAAACAGCTCTTCTATCTAAACTACCACTTTCAATTGTAGGAATTTTCAAAAAAATAGCCCTTTTTACATCAGAAAAAAATGCAAATCAAGGGTGTGGTTACTATAATTTAAGTCTACAAAGTACCACTGTGCAAGCTGTCTACAGTTTTATGGTAGACAGCCTCATAATGATCCAAATAACATTGTGTTTTCAGGAAGGGCTGTTTGGAAATGTCCGTGGTTTTCCTTGGCACAGGAAAGTTTTCTGCAATTTTGATGGCTAAGACCTCTTTGGGTTATAAAGGTATCAATTTGTATCCCAACCATATGTGCAACCCAGAGTTTTCAACCACTTGGTAGTACAGCTCTGCATTAGACAGAAGACTGCTTAGTGCTGGGTTTCATTCTATGACACTTATTCTAATAACAGAGGAAAAAAAAACTTCCCCAAAATTTTCACCTTAGGCTCCCATGTAGGCTTTGATCTCTGTGAGTCTTTTTATACTTAACAGAAAAGCTCAGTAGAATGACTATAATCACATAAAACAGGCAGATGCTCCCTACTTCCAGTTTACAGTAAAACACATTTACTGCTTGAAGAATGAGTCCCAGGCTCTTCCACAGAAGAATCCCCCACTCCCTGGCACAGCCCCATCCCAGTGACCCAGGAGATGTCATCACCCAACAGCCCCATACCTGGCTCAGAGGGGCTGCTGCTCTTCCAGGCAGGTTTTCCTGGCAGGAGCAGGGTTAGAAGCAACTGCAGTGAAAATGCTGACAAGCAATTTCCATTGTGATCCAGCACTGGCAACACAGCTGCCACACCACACGTTGTTCCACTCAGCCAACACATCTCAGAGGACCCTGCTCTGTAAGCTCATAAAACGTGGGAGTTTTGATAATTTGGAATTAAATATTTGTCCCAGTTCTCACTGCTGCTCCATCTGGACCAAGAAGACAGTGATGAGCAAATACCTCATCTCTGCCTCACAATTAAGAGATTCATATTTACTTTGTAGGTTATTGCCAAACAATTCATGTACCACCTCTGCCCATCTGTGTTCCGTAACACTGTCTACACACACAATGAATTATGTTTTCACTAACAGAAAAACAAACAAAACCAAACCCAACCTTCTCTCCCAGACCATCAGATAACACCAGAACAAGTTCATAAAACTGGCCATATTGAACAAACCTTACTTTTGAGTATTTTCAAACTGTGACACTCAGACTTTAACTTTTTCTAAATTTAGGTAAGTGGGAGATAGAATTCTGACTTCAGCTCTACACTTGCTGATCTCAAGATCAGCTTGGGTGTGTAGTAGACCCAAAGCTCTACAATAGTATCAGATTACTCTGGCAGACACAGACACACACACATACACAGAAGTCAAACTAAGTTCAATCAGTCTATTCTCCAAAACATACAACTATGATCAAAAGGCACATTGCTATAAACAGAAAGTATTATCATTATTCCTGATAATACAAGAAAAAAGGACTGGTGGGGGAAAAAAGAGCTTAAAGTGGATCAAGGAACTACCAGCAATGAATCCTGGAAATGTAAGGTATGTTTCATTTCTTCCTTGAAGCAGAAGCACTGACTGAAACATCCCTTCTGCTTTGATGTGTAAGTGAAAAGCAAGGAGTTTAAAAAGAAAAAAAATCAACAAAAGCAAAACCCCAAACATTCTGTGGAGTCAGAAAGAAAAGCTTAAGTAAAATCTCACATCTGTAAAATTGTAATGATAACATGTCAGGGTTCCAGTACTTTATTTGTAAGAATAATGCACTGTTGTTTACAAAACCAGAAATATAATTATTAAATTAAAAAGTAACATAATTTGCTTTTTGAAAAGCAAATGCAAGGCAACTTCTTTACAAATACTAAACTCCTTGTAACAGGAGAAACAATCAGGATCTACATCACCAGTATGTCAAAGAGCAGCTTTTCACTACTGAATGGATCCCACCCAGAGAGAATGCACAATGGCATATTTGAACACACCACAATTTCCATGATTAGTTCAGTTACAACTGAGGTAGAAGGGGGAAATTAAATTTAAAACTGGGAATTTCCTCCTGCTCTGATGCAGCTCACACCCACAAGCACAAGACACACTCCATAAAGTCTCTTAATCAATGGGAGGAAATTACCATTTTACTCAGCACAGAAGGAACAAGCGAATGTGTATTTATTACAGGAGGCAAATTTCTGAGCATAAAGCACCAAAATGACACATTACACACAAATACAGCCAGTGCAAGGTACCTGTGCTAAAGGCTGGGTGACTCATGAAGTCAGGAAACAACTTCAGCTTCAATTGTTAGCCTGGCATTAAATGCATATAAACAGACTCTAATGCAATGAACTTGTTATAACTGCATATGACTTACTCCAGAAGTCAATTAAGGCTTTATTTTATGAGCATTATGATTTCCCATACTAGTGAGCCTACTAATACCAGTATTTCAGATAGACACATTTCTTTTTCCTGAGGTTTCTCTAATTTCCCCTTCTTCGAGTCATACGGTGTAAGAGCACACAATGCAACCAGCACAGGAGGGAGAAGGCAGGCTTGGGTATGAATTTAGCTTTAGTGGTAGCAGCATTATTAGCCTGTCACTAGAGTAAGTGCAGAGAATCTAAGATGACTAGGAGAGAGAGGAACAGAGCTTACTTAGCCTAGAAACACACACAGTAAGGAGAGAAGTTGGCTCATAGGCAAAAGGAAACACCACATGAGGGAACCGTGAGATTAAAACTACCTAAAATTGTGTAACTCACAACAGGGGAACTCACACTTTCCCAAGCACCAAGCAGTGAACTGATCCAGTCGAACAATTTCATCCCCACCAAACCCAATCTCTTTTTCCAATTAACATCTCCACAGTCACATGAACAGTAGTGACAGCCACAAGAAGTGGCAGTTCTTCCAAGTGTCCTGCACTGTGCTTTCAGGGGGGACACCAAGACCCAAAGAACACAAAAACCAAGTGGACCAGTTCCAAATGTATTACCCAGTATGCTCTTTTCAGTCCTGAGAAACAAGAAAAAGAAGGAGAACATGTCCTACTGCTCTTTTGTACTCACTTCTTCTAAACAGGGAAGGTTTAATTAAATTATAATGTTCAGAGATTATTAGAGGCATCTCACATGCTGAGCTGAGCCTCCAAACTCTGAAATGCTTATTAACAGCAAATTTTCTTAACTGCAGCTGTCATGTCTTCAATACTGCATCACATAAACCTTGTGGACAAACTGAAGTGCGTGAGCCTTCACGTACAGGACCAAGTGAAATTTATATTTGAACAGCATCAAACTACACCCACTTGAAAACAGAACCAGTTTTATCAGGATGATATTGTTGCTTCATTATGTATCATTCTTCTTCTACAAACTCAGCGTGGATCCAGCATCAGACAACACAGAGGGCAAGTCTGTAATATTCTGCAGGTCCAGGGATAACCAGGTTTAAAAGCTATTACAAATCCTAAACAAAACCAAAATATTATTTTACCTAGCCAAAATGTCTGCCTTTTAAAAAGCAAATTTCTACGTAAAAACATTAAGATAACATTACCAGGAATGTAAGTTCTCTCCTGTTTCAGGTCATCCACTAATTTGCACTGGTTATTCTAAAAACACATTTTATTTCGCTAATTCAAGCTGTACTCTATTAATGCATGTTTTAGGCTAGACAAACTGCAACACACCAGAGCAGAGATCCATTTCTAAAAAAAGTTTTCCCTTCAGTATTCATTAAATGTCAAGCGGAGTCAATTAGATCTTCACCAGCACAACTCTAACCCAGACAAAAAGCCAGTCTAGCCCTGACAGCAGCAGCCACATCAGATTTTTCAGGTGTTACTAAAAATCCTGACAGTTCCAACCACTTGGATAGAAAGGAAAACACATAAATGCAAGCCAGGTTAACTCCTGTTCTTCCCATCTTCAAGAGAATTGCTTTGTAAAGTGCAAACTGACGCTTCTGTATGAATCCTGAACCCACTGAAACAACAGTCTCCAATTTTGACATTAACTTAAAATAATTAATAGCTCAATTCTTTGAGGAAAAACACAGAACTACTGGGCTTGATAGGGATGTCCATGCAGCAGCAGGCTCAGAACAACTTAATATATGCCTGGCATCCAGGAGCTACTATAAAACAAACATGATGTGGTTTTGAACACAGGCTGCTGATGCCATAGTACAGGACTCAGCTTTCCAGGAAATTTTACATTTCGGCTGGAAGCCTAAATGCTGATCCTTCACCATCTGCTTCAATTCACATTTTCATGTAATGTATGTAGTAAATAACAAAATACAAATCAAAGTGAGTGACCAGATTTAAGCATTTCAAACCAACAAAACAGTCTTTTCAACTCAGCAGCAGCCTCCTGCTATCAACATGCAAACAAGTGAAATCAAACTGTATTTGTGGGGAGGAGCAACCTCTTATCACACCAGCAATACACAGCTGGAGACACAGAAGCTTTTCAGTGTGTAAACACAAGAGTTTTGATATCCTCAAGGGGTACTTAAAACACCTACACATCAATTCGTTTTTCAAATTGCCTCCCACCAGAAGCAGATTTACCATTACATCAACAGTATTAGAAATGGTACAGTAACTAACTCACACTTGAAAATCTGAAGTTTTCCTGCTTCAGGAAAAAAAGAGTATTGTGCTAAAGATACTCAAAATGTATTTAAAAAAAATGAAAAGGAGATGTCACAGACAGAGAGTCAAGCAGCACCTGGAAACTGCTAAGGGGGAAAAATAACCCTGAGCTGCAAATGCAATGTTTCAGGAATCAATATTGCTGGAATTTGAAATTTCATAACACATCAGCACATCTGCATAGGACTTTTGATCTAGCCATTCAAGGTCCAAGCTAGGCAGCCAGGATGCACTTTAAAAGCAGTATTCACTATAATTAAGGGTGTAAGACAGCTCATATAAAACAGAAGTCAGCCTCTTTTTGAAGTTATTTCACTTAAACAAATTTAATTCATTTAACTTTCACAACTTATCTTGAGGGGTTTTTCCCATATGCATAAAACATATATGGGAAAGACTTAAAACCATTATATACAACTTCAATTTCCTACCCCAAATCCCATATTGTGCCTGTATAGTTTTTTTATTTTCTGAATCCAGAAAACTGTTTAACACTGATAGAGAACAATCTTCTCCAATCAACCAATCTCAATCAAAAATCTTTTTTTTGAGCCAGAATGCAAACACCTGCAGTCTTAGAAACATTTCCAATATACTCCTTATGCCCCCCATAACCACTCCTAAGTTGGCACCTATGCCCAGTTTCATCCCTGGTCTGGATTCCGAAGTCTCAAAGCCACCTACAAAAATACTACAGAGCTAAGTCCTCCCAATACCCTCCTGTAATCCCAGAGGTACTTTAAGCAACAGAGCAGTCTGAAAATACCACAGTGCCCCAGGAAGGCAGAGATTACACACTTGTGCTACATCTATATTTCTGCTGATTCCTGCTCACAAACAAAATGCTTTCCTGGAAAAGGCTCTGTAGTGAACATCCAGATGTTTAACCTTCCTAAAAATAAGTGAGTTCACCCTTGGAACAGTCTTAATTCCAGAGCATCTTCAGGCAGAAGCACTAACATCAGAACCAGAACACAAACTAACTCCAACAAAAGCTAAACTCAGGAAAACATAGTAGTAAGATGACAAAGCTGTTTCAAACATTAGAATTTCTGGTTGATTGTTGAAGACAACTACTAAACTTAGACACACTTCACAGTGAGTTTGTCACTTTGCATTGATTCCTCTACCTAAAAACAATATGCTATTTTGTGTCCAAAATAATACTAAAATGCTCTTGCACTCTCATAACATTATACAGATTTGATTTTACAGTCATGAATAAAGTAAAATGAAAGATTACAAAATATCCCTCAATCATCCTTATGTTCTATTTGAAAACTATTTTTGCATAAGAAGTAAAGCACCATTAGGATGTAGTTAATGTAAATTTTAAGCTCTTTTTAAAACACTCTGTCATAACTGCTTGGCATTGGGAAGACTTTTTCAGTTAAGATTTTATGCATAAGCAACTGCAGCTTGTGTTGCACAGGATTAAGCACAACAACAAAAATCACAACAGCACAAAGTTTCAGGTATTTTTCCTGCCTGTTTTGTTGCCTATATTTGAATTTTAAGAGAGTTCTAAATCAAAGTATCTGAAATGCAAGAAAAGGCAAATAATTACGTAAAATGAACAGAACTGGACAACATCTTAATATGAGAAAGAGAACAAAATGTGACAAAAAGGTGGCAGATATGATTTGTGGATGAAAAAATGAAGAGAACTTTACTTCAAAGTGAATTTGTTTGCTCAGGACTGAACACTGGTTTGTCCAAATATTTTCCTCTAATCTCTCCCAAAATTACTGTAAGAGTATAACTCCTGGAAAACACATTTTGAACCCCAAACTAGTTCTAGGAATACTAAACACATGCAGAGCCACACCCACACACACATCTAAGGCAAGGGGTCACGTTTATTGGTGATACTGCAGGAGATGCTGAGGTAGCACTAGTGCAAGTCACAGCCAAATTCCCAGTCAGTAACTGGGACCTGCTGGCACCTCAGCAGGTGGATGGGAACAACTCCCTGCATTTGGAACTGCCTGTAAAGAATTGGTGATGTTCAGGCAAACGGTGCTGTAGCACATGGACATGGGTTACTCAAGGGCCTCTGCCAAGGGCACCTGCAGCACTTCATTTCCAAGACCATGCTCCCTACAGGGTCAGTGGAGGAGGACACCCTCCTACCCACACCTTGCAAGTGTCCTCTCGTCTCTCCATTCCCTTCCTCCCCAGGTATTTATGCAGTCCCAGAACTGAAGTTAAAACTTAAGTTGATGTGAATAATCACCCCATAATTTCTGATACATTTCTGGTATATACCAGTAAGAACTAAATTAATCTACGTAGGTTTTGTGTAACAGTTGGTATTTTCTTTCTCTGATTAATAACCTATTATGAGGGAAAGAAACACAGGGATTAACAGTAGCATGATTTTAGAAAACTACATACAAAACATGCATGCAATCCATGGGAGTCTTCACTAAACTTAGCTCACGATGAAGCCTTCATTCTTTCTTCTTTCAATAGCTCTCACTTATTATGTTCACCTAAGCAACCCCATGGGAAACCACAGATGTTACTAAATATTAGAAACCCTGTGGAAGGCAAATGCTGGATTTGACCAGGAATGTGATGACAAAGAGTTTGCTCTAGGCTTCTTTCATGTTTTAGAAAGCCAATTTGCTTTCAGTTCCTTTTAGGGGGAGAATGACATAGATTCCAGAGACGTAGTCAGCTATATGAAATCTTGTTTCACAAAACAGAAAATATGAGGCACAATGTCTGCTCTCCTGGGAACAGAGGATAAATATCTAATCACACAGGCCTTTGACAAAGGAAAACATTATCTTTTATTAAGAAGAAAGACCAGAAAAACATTCTTTTTTAATATAAGGCATTTCATTTTCATCAGTTAATGTGCAATGGCAGTACTACCCAGTTCCAGACATAGTGCAGTATGAACTACCACAATACCATTGGGAACGCTGATGATTTTCAACTTTTTGTATCAAACAAGATTTAGTAATAACTGTTTTTGAAGACAGAAGAGAGTATACAAATTACCCATCAAAATTCAGACAAGACAGAATTTAATTCATATTACCTATAACAGCAGGAAAAGAAAAGAAGCAGAAATAGCAGATCTGTCACAACATATCACAGAATTATTAGTTTTAGAGTCTCTACTATTACATGTGGACAACAAAGACACTGCCATCAGCTTTCTTCAGTGTTGATACACGCCTGGTGTTTAACACATACCTTAATTAGGTTTCCTAATTTCTCTTTGAACTCCGACCAACACCAAAATAGTCTGCTGGATTTATTATCCACTTCCCCCATTCTGCAATGGCTTCCTATTCATTTCAGTTACAGAAGAGTCTCCTTTTGGTTTGTAAGACCTGCATGAGAAACCCTGCTCATGAAATTGCCAGTCATCAGTTATTTAGGGAACTCACAGCCTTCCCAGTTTCAGGCCCTCAGGACTAAGCAGAAGGGTCTCTCTGAATGAGTTTCTCTCTTGTGGAACACAAATCTAGCTCGGGGCACAACGCTGCTCCCAACCCTGTGCCTCCATATGCACCAGACAAAACATGCCTGGCTCTTCCCTCCTACCTTCAGCAGACAGAGACCATCAATCAGAAGGTCATATATTTTCATTTGTAAACTGTGAGGTACCTTGGCAATAACTGTTCTATAAATTTATAAGACAGATAAATTGTGAGCATAAGTAGGCTGCCCTCCTTCCCTGCCCATCTTTCTGTGCGGTTCTAACACTGTCTTAATTAGCAGCATGAATTATTTGCCATGGTAATAGGGAGATATTCAAAGCACAGAATGATAATTTCCCTGAAAGTTCAAACGAGACACTGGCTGGAGATGAACCTCCTGAGACATTATTAGGAAAAGACAAATAAAAATATAAGCATCTCTACCACATTCAAGCCCAGACTATTGCACAAGTGAAAAAATTTCTTTACAAAGCACAATACAGCTGCATGAATGCTGTGATGCTTCTCATGGTGAGTTAGGAGAAATGTAAGCAACTAAGCCTGGAAATGTCCAAGCACATCCATGCTGGTTTCTAACTTATTGTTCAGACTATTGTCACAGGCAAGTTGTGGCAAAATAGCAGTGTCTGTAGCATTTGATTACAGAGTTCTGATGCCAGAGCGTAAGCCATTCTGTAGAAATTACTTTCTTTCAAGAGATTAAACAATTATGAATTTCTGAAAAAAGGAAAGAAACAAATGCAACCAAAAAATCCAGCCCAAGTGAATGCCCCAAAGTACAGAAGCTATTCCACCACACAGACATACACACCAGCCCCTAATTCCCATTTTGACTGCAGAGATGGAATATGCCTTAGTGTGGAAATGACACCTGGTACAGAACCCAACACCTGTTAATAAACAAAGCAGGTAAATCTTTACCCTGCCACTAAACCCTGCAGAGATCATGGCCTTCCAATTCTCTCAATGCCATGAGAACAATGTGGATCTTAAATCCAACCACAGCACAGCTACAGAACGGCTGACAAACCCTTTCCCTTTGAATTTCCTCCTCCAGAGTTTTTGTAGCTTTCCAGCAGGAAAAGCACAGCTTGGCTGGCAGCAAGGAGGGTCTGTCACTGATCTAAACTGGAGCAACACTTGCAGAGGAATTCAGAACCTCATCACTACCATGTGCAACCAAAACGGAGCACAATCCTTGAGCCCTGCCCAGCACAGCTTCATGCTCACAGGCTCCTTCCTCTTGGAAAGAGCAGAACCCAACTCACTTTGGTCAATTCCCTAACTGCAAAACCAAAAGCAAGTTCTGGTACATTTAAGTCTTACAAAATGACTTTAAAAATTAATTTTGTGATGAAAATGGCAAATGGCATTAGAGTCGTGCAGGGTTTTTATTACCATTTGGCCTTAGCCCACTTGTCTTTATCAGAAACAGGTGGGTGTCATATTCATAAGTTTGGTAAGACCAAAAGAAAAGGAAAAAGCAGCTTAGTTACAACATGCTACAAATTTAACTGAGGACCTCCCCTATCACCAAGAAAACATCCACTCAGCATTGATTACTAAAAATATCTCAACTTATTATATACCCAAGACACTTTTAGTTACAAAACATCTACTACTCAAAGCAACTTTTGTTTCCAAAATAAAAGCACTATGAATTTCTATTAGTTGGGCATTTTGCAGAGCTACTGTCTTCAGGTGTCCACAACTTTCAGAAAATCTCAATACTTGCTTCATTGTACGGTGTTGAATAGCTTGCATGGAGAAACTACAGGACATCACTCCTCTGCTATGACTATTTTAAAATTATTTCCTTTGTTCCTCTCTCTGTATAAATTGCCAGTAAAAAAATTAAGTCACAAAAATGAAGGATAAGCTGGATCTCCTGGGATGATGTGGGACATTATTCAATGTCCAGCGGGGTCAGGAGATTCTGTTATCTCACTTCAACAAATTTGGAAAGACTATAGGACTGCAGCCTTTCCAAATTAGTCACATAGACCCTATTAATAGATTGTCCTGGAGTTCTAGAATCCTGCTCATCCAAAGCTATCCATTTCCTATGCAGTACCAAGACACAAGATATTCAACAGCAAGTTTCCTAACAGCACTGAAAAATTCCATCACAAAAAACTTCCAACAGTTGATCTACAAACAGCAAAAAAAAGGCTACTATTAGTAACAAGAGATAACAAATTTTCACACTTTGCCATAATGAAAGGAAACTATATTAGTGTTTTCCAGTACTGGAGCAATAAGTTGTTTGAATAAGGTTCCAGACAATTGAGTTTTCAACACAGGAAAACATAACCTGTCTTCTACTAATGCAATTCAGCCTCATCCCAGACACTGTCAGTCATCCAAGTCCAGAAACGGCATTTTTCTGAATAAGGCTGTTCAAGATGAAAACTCTGTACAACTAATTGCTCAACTGTACCCTTCTCCTCCTGGTCCTCTTGCAGCCACATTACCCAAGAGCCAGAAGGTGCTGCAGATGCAGGGCTAAGTTCACCTAAAGTGCAACTGAGGCCAGGTGCATCATCCCAAGCGTATTTATCACCAACGTTCCATCATACACAGAATGTTATGGTTGTCACGGTGCCAGCAAGCAGCCAAAAACGGCCACTGACAAAAGAATACAGAAAGAGAGGACTTTCAGGCTAGGACACCCAGGGAAATTCCTGCAGGCCTGCGCTGCTCTGCCAAGAGGCCGCCGGCAATGCCGCGCTCGGAGCGTCCCCCAGCCCGGACAGGCCAGCGCAGGCCCGGCCCGGCCACGGCCCCGGGGCCCCGCCAGCTGCGGGGGGAGCTGAGCTCTCGCTCCGACTGCTGCCCCACGAGCCCAGGCTGCCCCACGAGCCCAGGCTGCCCCCAGCCCGGACAGGCCAGTGCAGCCCCGGCCTGGCCACAGCCCCAGGGCCCTGCCAGCTGTGGGGGGAGCTGAGCTCTCGCTCCGACTGCTGCCCCACGAGCCCAGGCTGCCCCACGAGCCCAGGCTGTCCCCAGCCCGGACAGGCCAGCGCAGCCCCGGCCTGGCCACAGCCCCAGGGCCCTGCCAGCTGCAGGGGGAGCCGAGCTCTCGCTCCGACTGCTGCCCCACGAGCCCAGGCTGCCCCCAACCCAACAGCACCAGGGACATACAGGTTGTGTCGCCTTTGAGGATTTTGAACGACTTCACCTTGAAAATGTTGGTGTAAAGCACTGTAAGACAAATGTGTAATCATTTTGGCAGCTTCGCTTGGATAGGAAACAACACGCTGTGCAAAAGGACTATTTCAATATTTAAGATAATAAATCTTAATAAATCTGTCATCTGATTTCTTACAGGATGCAGAGAGGAGAGAAACAGACTAAACCAAAAAACTTCAGACCAAAGCATGCATGTCCATCTGAAGCAACATAGAGAAGAACACGCAAAAAAAGCACAGCAGGTTTCCTAACAAGCACAGAGGAATACCACTACGTGATGCCATATTTGATCTCATCCAGAAGCCAAAACCAGAAGATGAAATTGATCCTCTCCAATGTATACAGTTTCATTCAAGACATGTAGACCATACTGGAGAGTCCATCTTGAGTGGCCTAACATGCTCTCAAAGTATTACCTAAAGACAGCCTGTGCATATTCCTGCTTAATTCTTTGCCTTGTGGCCAGCTCCATCCTTTATCCCCAGGCTCTCACTGTAGCCCTGCTCCTCATCTTGCCCAGGCATTCCAAGGTTCTAATCAAAGCTTCACTCCAGGACACCAAACTGACCCAGACCACAACAAAGTCTGTGCCCAGTTCTGGACTCTGTCACTGTCAGCACACCTACATCCGGCAGCAGAGAAATTCTTCCACCTAATCTTGTTTCTAGCTATCTGGAGTATAACACTCACTGCAGTGAAGGACTAATAGAAGGGTTTATTCACATTCATAACGTTTCTTTTGTAAGTGATAGAGCTGCTCATGCAGAGCAGAACTCCAACAGCAGAATGTGCTGCAAATCCCATCTCCTTGCTAAGTCACTGCCTACTCATAAAGGAAACGCAACAACTGAAGCAAAAATGCTTCAGAGCAAGAAAGTGCAAGAATATTTGTACTAGAACCATCCACCTGGTTTATCTGTGAGACACAGGTGTCTTTGGCAATGAATGCAACATAGAAGACTAACATGTACGTACCTGTGGGCACTACTGGGTTAAATCCTAGAACAGGTCCCAGGCAGATACCCCAGCCAGGGTCTCCACCTTTTCCATAAACTACAGATCCTCCTTTTGTACGTTACACAGCTTCAAAAATGCACCTGGCCTAACTGATAGAAGAACACTCACCCAAGACTTAATGTACAAAGACACTACAGAGTCCTCTCACATATGGAGGATATTGATCTGAACACTGCATGGCTTCCTAGACTAAACACATCTTTCCATCCCAGTATTAAAAAAATATATTTTCTTATTTTGAGGTTTAATTTCCACAGCCATTCTTGTATTTAAGTTACAAATATGCAGAATACCGTGATATTAATGATTTTTTAAGTTATCAAAATGCAGTGGGCTCTCTACTAAGAAAAAGGTTGGTTATTTTTATCACAGAAGTCAGAAAACGAGATGTTTTCTCACCTATATTGACTCTACTGTTGACTTAAAAAAACAAACCAAAACCACACCTCATACATCTGACACTTAGACTGGTATTCATTGATTACATGCTTAGAAATCCAAACTGTTCTCAGCAATGTATTCAGAAGTCAGATTAAAAAATAAAACTAACAACTAATAGTTTAATCAAAGCATTTAACACTCAGGCCTTACAATCAACAAGCCAGAACCAAAGTCAAATTGACCAATATGACCTTGTCAGAAAGAGCAGCCGAGTGCAATTGATGAGTTGATTTACTCCCACAGCACAGGATTATATACTTTATCACAACGTGCCTGGGAAGAATTAAACACTAATTTATAAACATTCTATAAAAGAATTAGTTAACACCATCAGCACTCAACTATGAATCTTCAGTGACAATGTTAAAAGTACACTCCTGTGTGAGTCAAAGCTATGGAGTAGCCAGTCTGTCTAGCCAGACTGAAGCAGCTTTCATCATGCCAGGCCTGTATTAAGACAAATTCACATTGTCAGATGCTGGCTGGCAGGATTCCGAAATGAACATGACTATTCACAACCTCACCGAGGCAAGAGGGGATTCAGCTGCCTTGAAAATACAAAATACTGACCATCAAAACAGGCACCCTGCTTTTGCTACCTCCAACTGAGGAGGCAAACTCCAAAAAAAAAGGGTCTTGACAGCAGCACCCATGGCCACGTCCCAGCTGAACAGAGCACACGAGAGAAGCTGTCTGTGCTGGAGCGGGCAGGGCCCGAGCTCTGCCCCACCACGGCTGGGCAGGGGAAGCACAGAACATCCACAGCCCCACGGGTCAGGGTTCAGGCAGCTCTGCCAGTCCCAGGTGAGAGAAACAGGCAGCAGAACAGAGACTGTTTTCAACAAACTCTTGCCCAAATAGCTAAAAAAGCTTTGCTTGTGACAAAAACAAAAAGTAGGAACATTCTTTAGAGAGGGTGTTTTGGAAATCTTAAGAAACTTTTTCCAGTAAAGCCCCCTGCAGAGAACTATTTCTGGTTTATGGCAGACTTTTCATCTCTTGATTTAGCTTTAAGGTAGCTTTTTCTTATGTTCTATCTGCAAAAATATAAAAAATAAAGAGAAAGATAACTAGCTGGAAAACTAACATTGGGGTTCTTCTAAGGCACTTAAGTATGATAAAGAGGTTCTTTCTGTTCTGTACTATCAGTAACTGCTTACAGCTGCATCTGCTTTAGAAGTAGTCAAGTTAGCAGAAAATTAAAGAAAAAAAAGTTCAGCTCTTCAATATTTAGTTTTAAAGTTTCCTTTTTCTCAAGGAAAAAAAGCACTCTTTAAACTATTTTCAACATAAAGCTTAATTAGATTCTACTCTTCATCTTCAAAATCCTGCAGAGATCATAATGTTCCCCATGAGAGCTTTTAGCCCTTTGTGGTAACTTCTCAGAGCAGCTCTCCAAGCGAAGGTACAAGATCAGCCACCTCAAGGAAGTTCAGAGAGCAGATAATCCTTCCTCCAGCACACAGACCACCAATCTGAACTCCTAAAAGGGACCACAATGACTTTGTGCCATCAAACCTAGAAAGCAAGACCCAGACACACCTCACCTCACCAGTCTGCAACAGAGGCTACAGTAATCCACACAATCCAGCCCTGTTTGCTCCCTTTGCCTCCTGCTGTTTCACCAACCTCACCTTTAGCTAACAGTCACCTAGAAAAAGGACTTCCCATTGACTAAATAAGTCAAAGCCATGCTACACCTATTTTATCTTGCCAAATAGGTCTGACCCAGATGATGGTAAGACAACTGTAACCTGGAAGTGGTACCAGTAAAATCACTTCTTTTTGTAACAACTTACCATTGAGCTTTGGTCTTATACAGCCAATGTATTTGTCCCATCAGCTGGCTGATCCTAATTACAATGATTATTCAGAACTCACTGTTGAATTTCCACTCACTACCAAAGTTTGCAGATAAATTTAAATGAAGTTTTCAACCTCAGCTATCTATTCAGCAGGAGAAGGGATGTCATATGGCCAAGAGCCACAGACACCCAAACTAACACTGAGCAGAGCCATAACTCAGCTGCTGTGTTCCCCTCTGTCCTGCTAATTGCACTACTGCAGAGCTCAAACATTTTGTAATGCTGGTTCTTGTCCAAGCTGTGCTATCACAACTGGATTAAGTTGAGCTTATTATTCCAGTAACGATTGAAATTAAAATAAATCCTCAGGATATATACTTGCTACTGGCTTAACCCACGTAGAGAGCCCCTCTGCAAAACTGTCTGTGCATCACTGCTGCAGAGAAATGAGCACCAACTTTACCTGCTGAGACCACTTGATTTTTTTTGCACCACCTGAAACCACGCTGCACCACGAATCCACATGTACAAGTTTTTGCTATTCTAACATGAAGCTGCTATTTGCAGTACTACTGACATGAGAAAATGGTGTAAGCAGAGCTCCCAGACCTCTGTGATTCACTGAAACGCTATCAATTCTTAACACTTCTGTTGATCTCTCAACTTCTGAAATACTTTGAAATATATTTAATATTATGTATCATTGCAAATTTACTAGAAGTTATCTTCTGACTAATTATCAGATGAACAAAAGGACTTTTTAAAGGTATTTCTGTCCTAAAACCAGCAGAAACCATAGGGATGAAGAAGCAAATTTGGACTTTTGAAAGCAGCAGGCAGAACAGCACTAACTGGGTACATAAAGAGGACTGAAGGGTGCTTAGCTTTAACAGCCAGTAGTTAATGCTGCACAGAACTCTATTGCTTTTTCTTTTACATGAACTGAAGAATAATCTAGCTGTGAGCCTATTCCTGCAGGTGAGCTTGCCAACTCATGGCTAAAGTTAAAGACTGCGTGTGTGAACAGAGGGTGGAACTCCCTGGGTCTCCTCCTGCTTCCCCCACACAACCTCTGCTGTGGAGGCGCCTGCAGGAACGAGGTTATGGCATAAAACTGGAAGAGAATCATTTCACAGACTTCAGCCACATACCTGCCTTCATGGGAAAATACTTTTTTGGGTCAAAAGTCTATGAACTAGCTACAGGAAGTAAAGCAAGAACATCTGAACTTGAGAGTCACAGAAAAAAATATTGTTTGCAGAAAGAGGAAGAAGAATTGAGAGTCAAACAGATTCTTCAGATTCCACCGGTCAAGGAAAATGCTACCATATACAAAGATACAATTTTCTCTCTCCAACATCTACACTGTCAGCTTCAGTAATAAGGGAGGCATCTTACACACAACACTGTGCAGTAGAGACCCATTTTCTTAGTGCATTCTCCTCTACTTCAGGACTCTGACTGTGATGCTTTTAAAGAACCTTCTTTCTGACATCCTGAAAAAAAGTCACTTCATCCTTAAACTGTCTCCACACAAGTGTAAGGATAGGCTCATTTCATACATTTATTTTGAATCCCCGTTTTTGTAGGATATTAACAATGTCCTGAACATTCTGACTTTCTGACAGCCCTGTCTATACCACACCACTTAATGTGACACAAAGATATGGAGGCTATCCAAGGGAATCTGGGACCTGAGGCATAGGTCTGGCCCTAAAAAGAAATACTCAACAAAATCTAATAATGAAGATGACAGCAACACAGCTACACAATTAATGAGCTCTGGGATAATGTCATCATGGTGGTTCTAGTGGACAGAGAAATACTTAATGTATCGTGAGAGCTGAGCTGCTCTCGGGATGGCACAAGAGGGGAGAACCCCGGTCTGGCAGATCAGAGTATTTCAGGCCCAGACACCAAAAGATTTAGAAGAGATCATCAACATTAGCATCCTTGGAAGAATTAAAGAGAAAGGGGATCAGGAAGTGTTGCAATGACACATATGCTGCATTAATCTTATTAAATCATCACCTTTAAAGTCGGTCTGACTGCCTGGATCCCGTCCAGCCGCACAGCAGCCTGTGCTTCACTCCAGCAACACCCATCACTGCCTGACTCGCTTCAGATTTAATCCTCATCACTGACACTAAAGCAATGCAGCACCAGAAAGAAAATGTGCACAATTATTTTTTTTCTATCAATTTAATATTAGGTTCTTTGTGGAAACTTTCCTCGTATGTCACCAGAATTAAATCACACTGCTTTGACTAAATGACTTGTGCCAATCATTTGCTTTCAGAGTATATGACAACGCTCAGAGTCATCACAAAATGTCAAAGGACAATAAAGACAATGGCACCTATACCACTCATGTTGATACATCACATTAGCAAAATAACAAAATAAAATAGCTGAGATACTGAAAAAGACCAGAATCTGTTCAGCTCTTCTTTCAAATTTTGGGAAATAAAAATCACAGCATTTTAAAAAACATGACACATTTTGCAAAGTACTTTTTGAAGGAAGCTTTCCTAAGTATCTGTTTTTTGGCACTGTGTTTCAGTGACAAATGATTACAGAGTTTTCAACAACTGAATCTAGTATTAAAAACTGTGGTATTCACCAAAACACAATGTATCTCCAAACAACTCAACATCCTCAATTAATCTGTCTGGTGGTCCCCACAAAATTCCTCAAATTCCAACAGCATCAGGTTGCTTAACTCATACCAAACTCCCAAAGTGCACAAAATAAACAATTACTCTATTGGATCCTACCCTTCAGCAGAAGAAAGAGATGCTCTCAGGTCCATGAAACCTCCCACAGACCACAAGAACAGGTATTGACAGTGGTGGATCCACACACTTAACCACTCACTTATGACACAGGAAATCATACTCAGATTGTCTTCTGTTTGTGGAAATTCAACCTTTCATCCCTAGAAAAGCAGCCTGAACTACCCCCACAAACTACAGACCCTTCAGTCTTCCAAACCAGGTTTTTATCAATGCAGGAAGTGGAATCC
This sequence comes from Climacteris rufus, assembly GCA_013398175.1. NCBI lineage: Eukaryota > Metazoa > Chordata > Aves > Passeriformes > Climacteridae > Climacteris > Climacteris rufus. The sequence goes on along the minus strand of VZRZ01003130.1, from coordinate 5,107 downwards.
AGGTCCCTGCCAATCCCAGGCAGAAAGGCATTCCTGCTTCCTGGCCCAGCAAATATTTACAGTATCCTATACGAAGTGAAACAGATTCAAGTAGACACACAAGGCTCAACCTCTGAATAACACATAGTTTGGTGATGAGAACACTCCCCTGGAAGGTGAGAGATGCAAGGCCAGAAACCCTGGGGGATGGAACTGATCTCCTGCATCCTGGCCAAGATCTCCAATCTCTGGGCAAAACGAAAGGAACCATTGACTTCTATTGCCCCGGTATCCTGGAAAGGTTAAATGCAGAACTGACAGAAATCTTAATTAAAATAGGTACTGCACACCAGCACCAAGAGAACACTGATTTATGTTCTTCACTTTAAATTTTTTCTTAAAGAATTATGAATATATTAGTAAATACAGCCTTGGCACTGACAGGAGAAGTTTTTTTCCCTTCTGCTAATCAGTCACTATACACATGTACATTCAAGTAACTGTAAACTTCTACTAATCCCATGCTCTTTGCTTTATTTGTCTTTCAGCCCAGTGCTGTAGACAGTGCCCCTGTCTACATGATACACAGCCTGAGATAGCAAAAGCTCCAGGGAGGATAACAAACAAGTGAAGTGAGACTGGTACTGAAAGACAAACATATGAACTATAAACCTGATATTCTCAAATTTACTGAGGTTTAAGTCACTTTTTTGATGCCAGATACTCATGCACATTCATACAATAACATCCTTGTTCTCAGGAGGCTCCTAACAATCATTAAAATGGAATGTGCCGGTAATTTCAGTTCCTGAAAAATGTAAGATTAAGGGCCAAACTCCATGTCTGCACGCCAGGATTTCATGAGGGATTTTTGACAGCAGCACGACAGAATTTCACCTATGTGCTTTGCAATCTGTTGCCTCTCTAGTGAAGTATTTTTAAAATTCAGGTGAATTATTTGTTTTCTGTTGTATACTGCCTCCCAGCATTAAAACACCTTAATTAGTCAGTCAAGGCCTCCCAACCTAAACGAGCAAACCAGTAAAAAATCTTGAATGCAAAAAATTATTTTACTAGTACTTGACGAGTTCTGTCAACAAGCTGCAGCTCCTCTTACTCCCTGCCCTCCCACATACACATCTAATCCAGCCAACTAAGACTTAAAAGCACCACCTCAGTCTTCTGGAAGAAACTGCATTTTAATTCATGGCAGCAGCATGCTAAATGCTTAATTGCAATCAAAGCAAATTCTCAGACCTCTGAATCTAGAAAGACTTCTAACACCAACCAATTTGCATTCTCCCAGGAGCAAAGACAGCATTGTACATCAACACTTATACCAAAACCCAGTAGTTTTATTGATTACTCTAACACATCATTAGATTTAATTTCCACACCCTTTGCATTACGTAGAGAAGCTTCTAAATATATCACCATTTCACTCACGAAACATATGATGGCTAATACAAGCATCATCCCACTGATTAAAACATTTAAGAGGGAGCTCAGTTGTTTTTAAGATTAGTGACTCAATACACTGCCTTCTTTTTTTGTTCTTAGCTTGCCCTCCCAGTCTGTCTCCTCATCATCACCCTGACAGGACACGCACACATCACAACCCCTGTAACTCTTATACAACACTCTGGGAAAGGAAATATTAAAAACACATTCAGTTTCGGTGTAGAAATCCCCTTCTTCTCTCTTCACAAATGAAGGAAGCTGTGAAAATCTTTTGTGCATTCAAAGGGCAAAAAAAGAACAAAGCAATCTCTATTACCAGACTGGGCAACAGTAAAAAGGGAGGGGGTGTTACATCAGGCCTTGAAAAACACTAAACACCTACTAACTGCAGATAAACAAGATACAACTGGTGCTGTGCCTTCTCAATAGGCTCCAGCACAAAAACTGTACCACAAACCACTAGAAATTAAGGAAGACCAAGGATTTCACAAACTAATGATCTAGGTTCTGCTGCTTCTCTATTCATCTGCTGTAATATTTCCAAGACCTTGGTGCCTGAAGATAAATTTCTTGGTATTTACTAATCTCTTACATACACACACACACAAATATTCGTGATGGGCAAACAGCTCTGCCCATATTTATTCCCTGCTCTGCTGTAGCAGAAATTTTTGTCACTACCCAGTTCCATTTCCTTGCTGGAGTACAGACAGGAAGCAAGGGGAAAATGGGTATTCAACAACCTCTTTCCTCTTCCATTCCATTCCACTTGCAGAAGATTAATTTTAGCTCTTATTTAATCTACAAAGTCATGAGCAACCTTGCCTTGCAGCAGTATCATACACAGCTCTCCCTTACTTCTATTATTGCAGGAACTTGACAAAGAAAGTTTCTCTACTCACTACTGACAAGCATTTGATTCAAACACCCCTTCTTTTTAAAAAGTGCGTTTCCATCTGGCACTTATCCCACATTTCACATTAAAATTACTTTTTCCAGGATGACAGTATTCATTTTCACCACCAAAATTCCCAGCAGAGCCTCCTTTCAAGCTAAGACACTTCTATCTGAAATACTGGCTCAGCAAGACTACTTACAACATTAAGAAAGAGTACATATGGTTATAGGTGTGAGCATTACTGAAGAAAAAAAGTTGTCAGAAGATATAACTTAAAAGAAGAGTGACAAAAGACAACTCATGTATTTAAAACTATGAAAGAGAGGAGGAAAAAAAGCATCTCTCCTTCTCGTAGTATCTTAATAAAAGAAAGTAATTGCATTCAATTCACTTGCTAATTAAAAGAAAAATATAAACCCACCTTAAAATCTTAGATTTATATTTACAAAACAATAAATATAACAATATGAGAATTAGTCCTCATCTCTTCAAAACAACACCATTAACAAGACTGTCAGTCTGAAATAAATCCTATGTTGTGTTTGCCAGTGCTAACGTCCAGTAAACACAGCTGGCAAGTACATTTTTTCAAGGTATTTTTAACACAACCGAGACAATCTTTGAAAAAAAATCAAACCCACAATCAGCCTTCATCATATCTCATGAAGCTACAGTGGTTCAACAATGCATGGGGACAGTTCTGCACAAAAAGAAGCAATCAAGTCTCGTGTGCCTGGACAAAAGGGAAGCACCACCGCAGCCAGGAACCAATTCACATCCATGCAGAGACAGGGGTGTGAAAGGACTTTTCTTAGTGCCAGCTGATGGATTTTCAGAGTGGAACAAGGTCTGTGTGAGCAGCTGGACACTCCACCACAGAACACACCTGTTCTTGGAAAGGCGCCCTCGCAGCCCAGAGAAGGGACCGGGTCTGGCAAAGGGACAGGAGGGGCTCGGCCAACTTCCAACCCGAGCTCCTGCTCTGCTCCTGGGCACAGCTCTGCTGCACAGGAGCACCAGGCTCCTCAGCTGACTAAATGCACGTTTTTCCTAAAAGCACCAAAGCACTGGCCAATTTTGTACCACGCTGCATTACCATAATTACAAAGAAACCAACGCAAGATCGTTGCTAGAAGAGTAACTGATGCAACATCCTCAGAGGAAGAGCACGACACACTGGATGTCTGCTCTGTCCACTGCTCCCAGACAAGGTTGGTTACAGGTAAAAATGCAAAGTGACAGAAACCTCAGATAGGTGAGGACACCATAGTGAACAGAGACACAGAATTACAGTGTATTCAGACATAAGCATCATGTCCTCATTCTACTACAAGCTCAGTCCTGTCAGAAAGAACTTCCACTCTTCAGATCTTCAGATGCACCTAGCAAGCAGTGAACACCTCAAATCCCAACTTCATTCCCCTAAAATACGCAACTTTAGGAAGAGCAAATCCTTCTCCCAGCCTCTGTTAAAAACCCTCCCTTTAGTAAATTGTGGTAAAGTATTACTGTGGTAAAGACACTCATTCAAAAAAGCAAAGGAGTTAAGATCAAAATAACATACAACTGACATTTTGTTTCATTTACTTCTTTCAAGAAAGCTGACAAATCCCAGAGTAGGTTATGACTTAATAATTTCATTCTGCAATTAAAACACACTAAGACACATTTAATTGAACTATATTAAACTGCCTAAATCTGTACCAACATTAATTTACTGTACCGATATGAAACCAATCTTTTACATCAGAAGAGTTGTCTTTTTGCTGCTGTTGTAAAGTAGAGCAGACCACTCCCTGAACTGAGCTTGTGAAACAACATAAGAACATCTAAAAAGCAAAAGACCAATACAAATATCTGTTCTTGACAGAGAAGTGACAGAAGAGAGAAGAAGGAGCTGCTAAAGTCTCAACATGTGGCACAACAGAAATCCCCACTGGCCTCCAAGTTTCGACAAGTAATGGGACCATTCAGAATAGGAATATTCCTTGCATAGTCAATCCCTTCTCCACATTCAGCACACACCAAGGTCAAAAGCTAAGATTTAACTCCTTTTTTAACAAGCGTACCGTAACTTTTTTCAAAAAAAAATCTAAGAAACTACTCTGGTGATAACTGATGATATCACTGGATTTAAAATGCAGAGAGAGTATCACAATAAATTGCTGCAGTGGTCAGGTCAATAGAGATGATGCACAGGTAAATTATTTGAGAGATTTTGGCTGTGATCCACAACAGTACAAAACCCCTAAAATTACAGGGAGAAACTGCACCCCGTCTCTTCGATCCACTGCCAGCTAGGCCCGAGACAGTGTCAGGACACAGAAAAAAATGCCCTCTCATTTGCTATACTTCACGTCTTTCCACAGGAACTGGTCTCGTCCTCTTCGTTCTATTTCCTGTACACAGACCAAGCCTATTGTCACTAGGTGAAAACACACACACATGCCACCGACTTACCAGCCTGCGCTGGCATAAATCTCCCTTTAGGCAGAGGTGACCTGCAGCTTCACAAGCCGTGAGCGAGGTCCTGCCCCTCTCCAGGCCCGGCGGATCGCAGCTCTGGCCGTGCCGAGATCAGCTCTCCCGGAGCCCTCCGGGACGGGGTGACAGCCGCGCCAATGCTCCCAGCGATCCCCTCCCGCTGCTCGGCCGCCGGCGGGGGGGATCCGCACAGCCCGGCCGTCCCGTCCCTCCTCCCTTCCCCCTAATCCCTCCTCCTCAGCCGCGCTGAACCCTCAGCCCGCAGCCCCTCCGCCGGCAGCTCCG
>VZRZ01003127.1:478497-497454 GCA_013398175.1 Climacteris rufus | reverse complement strand
CTCCAGCACCTGAAGCTTCTCCTCCCCCTCCTCCTTCTCTGACCTCGGTGTCTCCATTGCTGTTTCTCTCACCTGTTGTCACTCTGCTCTTCTCTGGCTGGAATTAAAACTGTGCCACCGGCTTTGTTTTGATTTCTTCTTAAATCTCCTATCACAGAGGCATTACCACCATCTCTAATTGGGCCAGCCTTGGCCAGTGGCACATCTGTCTTTGAAGCCACCAGGACATGGTGGAAGCTTCTGGCAACTTCTCACAGAAGCCACCTCTGTGGCTCCCCCAGTACCAAAAACCAGACCATGCAAAACCAGTACACTCTGTGACTCTATGATCCCAGGATTCCATGACTCTGTGATTCCGTGACTCTGTGATTCCATGACTCTGTGATTCCATGATGCTGTGACTCTATGATTCTATGACTCTCTGATTTCTTGACTGTGTGATTCCATGATGCTATGGGCCAAGCCACTGCACAGTTGTCATGGAGGTAGCCACAGCCCTCAGGAACTGGGGTTGTCCCTCTCCATGGTCAAGACATTTTTGGATCCATTGAGGGCAGCCTTGTACCAGAAAGGAACAAGGTCATGGTGGTGGCTTTGTGCTTCTGTGAGGTTCAGGGAAGGACCACTGACCTCATGAGAGGGTGATGGAGATGAGGGGATGGATGGGATATCTCCTTACGGGCCATTTTGCTCTAAGGAGTTGCCTGTAATAAAATCTCTGATGTCTCAATGCCTCTGGGTGGGAAAGGAGACGTGGGACAAACCTTGTCATTCAGGGTTTTTAGACCTGGGGCTCAATTCTGACCTGATTTCCAAAGTCACAGACCAGTCCCAAAAGTATCTTTTCTGAGGAAAGGAATGGAGAAGATGGTCCAGAGGCTGCGTGGAGGGGAAGGCAGCATTGCAAGCCCAACCTGTGCCAGACACCAGGTACACTTTCAGAAAGATGTGTGAGCTCAGGGGAGGTGCTGGAGGGGCTCAAATCTCTTTAAACAACCTTTGGTCCCACAATCTGGGGACTCTGTGATGAGCGATGACAGCAGCTCACGTCTGGCTGTTCCAGAGGCATTTTGGGGCTGGTGGCATTGGCGGGGGTGGAAATATTCCCGCCCAGGAGCTCCACGGGCTCATCAGGCACCAGCCAGGAGCCACCTGCCTTACAGCAGCTGGAAAATGGAGTGAGCTGAAGCGAGAGCCACGTCTGCAGAGGAACATCCCAGCCCCTGTAACTGCCAAGCTGCTCACAGAACAGATGGCTCCAGGTTAAATGTGAATTGCAAACCTAAAAAATAAAAATGGTGTTTGTGCCCTTCCCAGCACCTTTATGATATATAAAGATACAGCAAGTGGTTTTATTTCCTTCGGAGGAAACGTGTTTGGGGTTTTTTATTCTTTTATTGGGTTTGGGGATTTTCTTTGTCTTGCATTAGGGAAAGCAAGGCAGAGTTTTTACTGATGGAAGCTGGGGGAGCTCAGCTAGTTTTTGGGGGGATATTTCAGCTCTGTGAAGGGGCAAAGCTGAGGAAAAAACTAAAGTCAAAATGCAATAAATTGCATGAAACAGCGAAATAATGCAAGTTATTTCTTCAGAAGACCAAAGAAGAGGTGGGAGGATCTAACAACCTCAAACTGGGACTGGAGCAGGGAAGAGCCATTGGCATCTCCGAGAGAACTTCCAGAGTCAGTTTGTATCGGCAGTGGGTGTCAGAGCCCTCTCCTCCTTCAGCCAGGCATCACTGTGGAGTTAAGGTGGCATGTCAGAATAATTACCTCTCCCAGCCAGGGAGCTTGTCCCTGGCTCCAATTTATTCTCCTGGAATGGAATTAGCCAGGAAGTCATTTGTGAAGGGCTGTGTTTTAATTTGGGTTGGCTTGGAACGAGCCAGCAGAGAGGCAACACCGCCCCTTCAGCCTCGTTTTCCCCTTCCTCAGGGCAGATTTATTCCCTGTCACAATCCCTCAATGCCTTATCCCAACAGTAGTGTTAAACACAGGTGGGACAATTAAATGGAAAAATAAGATTGTGGTTATTCCATAATCTTTCATTAATGCAACACTCGCTATTCAGACAGAGACAAAAGAGACCATGCATCTTTTTGGAAAATAAATCTCCCACTGCTTATTTTTTCCCCCATGTAGCGAGAAAAAAATATTATTCATATGGAGACAAGGACCAGCTGAAGGACTTGCAGCTGAGGCTGTGGCTGGAGCAGCAGGAGTTGTGCCTGGCAGGTTTGGAGCCGGGAATGCTGCAAGGGAAAGTCAGCGCTGGGGTGAGCAGAGAGACAAACCCATCGTGGTTCACCCAAAGTGGCAATTTCCTCCTGCAGCCAGGGAGACAGAGCGTTTCAGCTTGAGTTTGTCAATTAATTAAACTTCTGGTTCACCTTTTAGAGAGAAGGGAAAGGGGGGAAAAAAGCTTTTTGGAGCTTTCAAAAATAGCACAGCAAAATGTTTTGGCATTTGTGAAACAAAGCCTTTCACTTCAGAGGTACCGGCATGAGCAGCTCAGCGCTTTTCAAAGGTTTTCTGCTCTTTAATTCCTTTTTAACCTGAAATTATTCATCTCATTAACATAATCCTGAATTCACACTGCTCTGGTCCTCCTCAAACATCACTTCCAGCAGATGCACAAATTGATGAAAAACCCCCCTTCAGAGTGTACTGACTTAAGGCCACCGTTTTGCCCAGATTCACCTCTTATTCCCAATTCCCATGCACAGATTCCCAAATCTCAGATGAGGAAATCCATCTATGACCTGGTGGTGAGCAATGCAGCTCCACGACAAACCCACCTGGGGTTCTTCAGATGCCCAGGAGGGATTGCAGCAGCCTCTGTGCAGCTTCCAGCCCCAGGAAGGACAGGACTGAGGTGGGAATACACCCTCTGTCACCTAGAGATCAATAGAAGTATGGGTGAGGGGGCTTGGTTTATTGGGACAAATTCAGATGATGTTTTGCTGGTGTTATAAAATACAAAGACAACGTGTGGTTACTTCTGTCACAGATATAAATAGGTACAAATATGATCCATCTCCATTTAGGACCATCCTCATTCCTTTACGTGCATTTCCATTAACTCTGCATCCTCCAAATGTCTTCTTGGCCCAGATGAACGCCTATGGCCACAGCTGGGTGCATTTCTTCAAACTACACATTCCCATCCCTTTGCATTTGGAAACACCTGTGGGAAGATGAGCCTGGGCCAAGAAAATTGGAGGTCTCCATAAATCTTCATTTTGAGGTGTGTGGGAATGTGGTTTTGTGCATGCACACCCACAAATCCAGGACTTCAACAAAATGCTGCAGGCAGGGAGGGTCTGGGGAACATTTCTTTCCTCTCCAGTTGGTCAAAGCCACTTTGTTTTCAGTATAATTCCCTGGATTTAATCAGAAATGTGTTGAACAGGCTTTCCCAAGTAGTGGGGACGTTCATCCTGCAGGGATTTAAAAGATGTGAAGTTGTGGCACTTGGGGCCGTGGGTTAGAGGTGGCCTTGGCAGTGCTGGGTTAAATGTTGGGCTCGACAATCCTGGAGATCTTTTCCAGCCTAATCAATTCTATGGTTCTGTGAAAAAGCCCTCCCAGCACGGGCAGTGCCAAAGGACTGGTGTGAACTGGCTGCCCTGGTGTGGTGATGGGCGACCTGGAGATGGCACAGGGTGATGCTCATCCCTGCCCGGAGCTGTGGGAGTTTGCAGTGGGGTAGGCAGCTCACTGAGGGGGTGTTTTGGGGTGGGGGTTCTTCCTTAGATGGCATCATGGGTCACATTGTGCTGCTTATGGGTCTCACCCGGGTCCTTTGGGAGCACCCTGCCCCGGGTGCTGGCTCCTGGAGTGTTGGGGAGAGGGGAGACACCAAATCCGTGCCCGTTCTGGATGAAGCTGAAGCATCTCATTACCTGAAGGGCTGGATCCTCATTTCCACTCCAGCCTCTCCAGGCTGCAAACGCAGCTCCCAGAACCCTTTTATGTTCGGAGCAGCTCAAGTGTAAATGAAAATCAGGCCCTCCAGTGCCATCTCCTTTCTTCCAAAGAGGGAAAATCTCCTTGACTACAGGAAGTGAAGTGGGTCGGGATGGTTTGGGGTTGATTTAAACCTCCTTGATGCTGTGCTGGGTGACAGCTGCCCCTCACTTGAGAGCGGAAATGTTTAAGTTTCTTTTGGAGGCAAGGAGAGTTTGCAAACCCAGGCTCAGAATCTGCGAAAGAGAGAAGATGCTCTCCCCATCATGCCAGTGTTAGGTAAAGGGGTTTTCCCAGTTTCCCTCAGAGCAGAGGTCTCTGAGGAGGAACAGACAATGGTCAAGGTCAAGGAACTCTTGTGGATTTCACTCCCAAGGAGTGACATTGCCAAGACGCACCCAGCACAGAGCGCGTTTCGCTGCAATGATCTCCTGAATTTCGTGCTCTGCTGCTCCAGAAGAGGACAGAGTGTTTGGAGTGTGGTGACATCAATCTGGGTGCATGGCTGGGGCTCCTGCTGTCAGGGAGGAAAAGACTCTGCAGTGGAAAAGGAGATGGACCCATCCACAGAGTAAATACCTGGGGTTGATATTAATTAGTGCAAAAAGAGGGGGAGGAAGGTGATTTGGCTGTGATACACACAAAGATGTTCATCTTCCAGGGAGTGGGTAATGAGGCTGTACCAAGTTAATGTCTGGGGCTGGAATGTGTTCAGATGAGGACGTGTCAATGCCTGGGAATGAGGATTTTGGAGACGGGGCTGTCAAGGCCATCCAGGATCTTCAAAAATTCTTGGCAAAGTCACTCCAACCCTACTGATGATGGCAATGAGGACACCTCCTTCCACAGAGAGTGCCAGCGATGTCCCTGCCCCATCTCCCAGCACTGTCACAGCCTCTCCAGCCCCCTGACCTGGAGCTGGGATACCAAGGCAGGCTGTATCCCCCATCCCTGCTCCGAAGGCAGGTTGTATCCCCCATCCCTGCCCCCAAGGCAGGCTGTATCCACCATCCCTGCTCCCAAGGCAGGCTGTATCCCCCATCCCTGTTCCCAAGGCAGGCTGTATCCCCCATCCCTGCTCCCAAGGCAGGTTGTATCCCCCATTCCCCCTCCTGCCACTCCATGCTGACAGAGCAGTGGGATGGGATGGGATGGGAGGGAATGGGATGAGATGCATTTGCTGATTCATTGCCTCTCCAGTGATGTCAAAGAACCCTCTCAGGAGCTTCCCTCAGCACTTCATCAGAGAAGAGCTTGGCTGTGGCATCTTAAGGACTTCTCAGGTGAGGCACATCCTCCCTGGAATAAAAAGGCAGTTAATGCACCGCTGGGGAAAGGAAAAGATTCCTTTTGGCACTGCAGTTTCCAAGACCTAATTGCAGCCTAACCCCATGAGGGATGCATGGACAGGGAATGCCTGTGCTTTGATGCACAACCTGTTTACTCTCTCCTCACCATTCCCATTTTGCTGGAACATCCAGCCTTGTGCAGGATCCCTGCAAGGTGAGATGGGGTCCTGCTCACCACAGGGACCATGGAGAGAGAAGTTGAGTGACTCGGCAGGGGTTGTTGTGGAGCTAACTCTGATTTCCCAACAGAAATCACCCTAACAACCAACTTAAATCATCACAGGAGAGATCCAATGTCCTTATCCTTACTTTACACCAAGGAGAATATGCCAGGGGAATCTGAAATTCAGATTCTTCCCATTTGAATCATATCTGTCTCTATCACTTGCAGCTTCCAGAGCCTGTGGAAGCGACACCCCATGTGCTGGATGCTGCCCACATCCAGCCCTTCTGTTATTATCATTGCTATTGTTATGGAATAAATCATTCCTTAAGCTTCTCTCTTTCATTGCAAATTGTCCATGAAACACTTGCAATCTCTGCAGAGAGACACCCGGCTTGACAGACTAAATCAGATCAGTAATCAAATCCAGATCCCAGCGCCTGCTACCTGCTTTGAGTTATTGGTACCACAAGGTATTGGGAAAAAAAAAAAAAGGCAACAATCCCCAGAGGAGGAAAAAAGAGGAACATCTAGGAAAGGTTTTTTCCATTTAAAGCTGAGCTGGAAAGATCTGGATCTTTCTCATATTTGTTATTTACTTTTTATTTCTGTATATCTGAGGTCTGGGTCTCAGCAACCCTTTTGCCTCTGATTTGCACCAACCAGACCTTGGATCAAGGAGTCCCAGTGGTGACAAACACAAAATAGATCTGGAACACAGGGAGCAGGGCCAGCAAGGCTGGAGCAGGAGGGCAGCTCTTTAGGTTACGCCTAATCCTGGGGAAAAATTATATTGTGCAAAAGCCCCCACGTTTTAATGGCTTGCAAAACTTGTCCTGAGCAAATTCCTACAACTCACTGACCAGGTAAGGCCTGGATGCCCCATTTGGTGCCTTGGTCAGGGCATTGAGTGAAAATCTGTCCTCAGTGACATATTTTCATTCTTAATTTTTGTTTTCCTTGAGATTTAGCCCTTCTTGCCCAGGTATTGCAGTAAAAGCCTGTGCCCCCTCCACCCAGCACAGCCAGAACGTCGTCACTGAAGGAGCCCAGGGATCAGAGCAGCCCTGGCTGGGTCAATACTGGGTCTGTGTTTCTGGCAATTGGACTCCTTCCAGAGCCAGGTGGGGGCTCCCAACAGCACTTGCACCTCCTTCTAGGATTTTTTGGCTCAAAATATCCCTACCTAGAGAAATCCTATGTTTTAGCACAGGCTGAGGGTGGGGAGAGGGCACTGGTCCCTTCCAACCCAAAATATGTTACACCCTTGAAACTCCCCTTTAATTATTCAGTTGCATCAAAAAATTATTTATTTCTTAATTTTCAAGTGAAGATTCAAGGCTTTATTTGTTAGATGGGCTTTTTCTGCTGTGTTTGTCCCGTTCCCCTGGTGCTTTCCTTGGCAGAGCAGCCAGACCTGCCTGGGCTTGCAGCCTCCACCTTCTCACTGCTCCAAAAAAGCAGCCCCAGCTCCAGAGAAAGCAAATGGGAGGCTGAAATTTATTTTATACCCATTTAATAAAGCTCCAGGGAAGGATTTGGATGCTCTGGCCCTCAATTTAACATTTGTTTCTCTGCCCTTCTGAGTGCCAAAATACCAGCAAAGGCCTAGAGAAGTCCTTTCACTGCAAAAAAAGTGCTTCAAAAGTGATGGGGAAAGATCAAGCACCCAATTTCTTCTGGCTGGAGAACCACAGTCACTCATGGAGAGGTTTGATCCTGGCTCTGGAAGAGATATTTCCACCAGCTGGATCCGTGCTGCCTCCCACCGCCTTTCCCACTCCAGCACTTCCCTGAGGATTGTGGCTAAATGGGATTTCAACTCCCCCATCCTTATCACAGCCTGGTGACAGCTGACCGAAGCCTCAGGCTGCTTCTTTCTCACTCTTGAAAAACCATGTACACACATAAATATTTCCTTTTTCCCAGCCACTGTAGCACTGGCTTGATCCTCCCTTATTTGCACTTCCTCATTCTTCCCAGGTTTTTTGCCTTGCTTGGCGAGGACCAGGCGTGTTTTAAAGCACCACAGTGGTGTTGCAGCCCCTTTAAAAGGAAAAACCCTCACAGGTGTTGCCTGGATCTCGCCCAGGGCTTGCAGGGAGAGGATTCAGCAGCCCTGGGGTCAGGGCACAGCCACTCTGAAGTTGTGGGAGAGTATTTACAGGGACACAAGGAGGAGATTATATCCAAACAGTGGGATATGGTCTATAAAAGGAAAAACTCTTGACTTGCCCCATGCAGTACTTACCCAGCTGTAAAAAAATCCTCTCTTTTCTTCTATCTGCTGGTAATTAAATCACCAGCTTCATGTTCCAAAACCCGGGCTCAGGAAGGCTCAGGCTGTGTCCTGTGAGAGGCTGGGGTGCCAGGGGATTTTGGGATGCTCAGACATCAGAGGAATGTTCCATGTGCTGATCCTGCAGCTTCATCCCTCCCCAGCCTCTTCCCTCTGCAACGCTCCCACTCATGGAGAGTTTAAATCCTGTGGATGTACAAAACTGGGCTGCAGGATAGGAACTGGAGTGCCAGGGTTGCCCAGCTGGAGCTCCATGTTTGTATTCCAAGGGCCTGGAGTAACAGGACAGGGAGGACAGCTTCAGACTGAAAGAGGGTGGGTTTAGACGGGATATGGGGAAGAAATTTTTCCCTGTGAGAGTGGGGATGCCCTGGCCCAGAGCAGCTGTGGTTGCCCCAGGCTCCCTGGAAGTGACCCAGGTCCTTCCATGGGTGGTGGCTTCATCCCTCCATGGGAAACACTTCCCTTCTCTGCCCCCTCCCGCTCCTCCTCAGCTTGGGTAAGTACAGATACCGATATAGATGCTAAGGATAGGTGGATATGGACATGGATAAGGACATGGACACGGATATGGATATACATGCTATGGATATAGCTATAGATATCGATTTTATGGGTATGGATGATATGGATATGGATATATACACAGATACAGATATACCTATAGATATGGATTATATGGATATAGATACAGATAGTAGGGATATGGATACAGATTACATGGATACAATTAAAATTGTATTTAAAATTGTATTGTAATTAAAATTATATGGATATGACATGGATGTAGCTACAGATGCAGATACAGGTGATACGGATGTGAGTATGGAATATATGGATATAGACATTGATATTGATACAGTTGAAATGGTTGTGGGCATGGACGTGGATGTGCATGCTAAAGTTATGGATATAGACACAGATTTCATGGATATGGGTGTGTAAACGGATATAGGTAAAGCAACAGATGCAGATTCTATGGTTATATATACAGATTGGATGGATATGGACATAAATTATATGGGTATGGATAAAAATTTCATGGATACGGATGTAAATGGCATGAAAATAGCTACAGATGCAGATACAGATGATATAGATACAAGTACAGATAAAGATACTGGTACAGATACAGATGATACAGATACAGACAAAGATAAAGATAGAGAAAGATACAGCTATAGATACATATATAGACCTAGAACTAGGTATAGATTGGATATGGATATGGATATGGATATGGGTATGGAAATGGATCCAGGCATGAGAAAAGGATGTTATATCGGGCCACTCAGCCCCTGCTCATGGGGAGAAAACCTCAACCCAGTCTGAGAGGTGAAGGGGAGGAGAGGGAAGTGGAGCCGTCCCACTGGAAGTTCCTCCAAAAGCCCCTGCTGGGACAAAAAGCATTTGTTACATTAATTGGTGCTGGAGATAGCACCGAACAAATGAAAGTTATTAAAGGAAGGGAGATGGATGGAGCTCAAGGCATCCGTTTGTTTTGCCAGCGCCAAATTCATTTCCAGAAAAAGCCCTTATCAATTCCCTGGGAATGGTTTGCCCTGTCAGTGCCGAGCGGGTGTTAATGTTCTTTACGGCTCCGTTCGAGCTGGTGCAGTGACACCAATCTAAATAAGGGAGGAAGGAAGGCTTAATCAGCCTGTCACTGACCAGTTATTAACATTTGAGAACAAGGGCATTAAAGGAGAAAATTCTGAGAGGTCAATTTGTACTTCAGAAGAGAAGCCAAAAGATAAGGAGGAGGGAAGCCACATCCTCCAGGCAGCAGTCACGGTGCCAGCCATGAGAGCCGGCTGGATCCTCCTGCCAGAGGGACACCAGGAGGCACAGGCAGACAGGACCCTGCACAAAGGTGTTCCCCCTCTGAGGGTCTCCAGCTGAAGTGGAGCTCCCCCCACGCCCTGGGCAGGGCTGTCCCCCCTCCCACTCTCACTCTGCGCCCCAAAGCGGCTGCGGTTGCTCTGAAAGCCCCGTGGGATGAAAGCTGTGTGCTTAGATATGGTTTATCCCTTCCAACCCCTGATGATAATCCGGGATTAGTCCTCCCCGGATATGATTACGTTTTGCCCACTCTCTTTGAAACAACACCGTTCTGGCCTTTTTGCTGCAGCTTGTCCCACCAACCCTCAGGAAAACTGTTTGCCAGGCTCTGATTAAACCCTGCTTGCAGCAAAGCCCCACCAGGATCCCAAGTGACTTGACCTGCATGTCCCTTACAGGCTGCATGGAACCTCATCCCTGCTCCGGAGTTCAGAATCCTCCACCTCCAAACACCCATCCCTGCTCATGTCCCCACGGGGACCACGCAGGGACGGGGGTACAGCTCATTATCTATCTCCCACAATAAACAAGTCCGATGGTACCCCTGGCCCTCGCTTCCCCAGGCAGCTGGATCTACGGAAAAGCATCACCCAGGCTCTGTGTGGGAGCACAGTGCCATCTGGGGAGCCAGTGCTGCTGCTCCACAAGGAGTTTAGCCTCTCCATGTGCTGCTGGGCCATTAAAGGAGCTGTGTGAGAACTCTCTGGCTCTTTGCAGGAGCAGCAGAGCAGCAGCAGAGCCAGCAGCCGTCCCTAAAATCATTTCCCTGGGGGAGGGAAAAGGGAGTGAAATAAAAAATTGCAAAAAAAAATAAAAAGAAAAATCCACAGTGGAGGAGTTAGGAGGGCCAACTTTACTAGCATTTTTTTTTTTTTTAAGAGAGAAGAATGGAATGGAATGGAATGGAGTGGAACACGTTGGATTGGGTTGGGTTCAGTTGGAAGGGACATCCAAAGACCATCCAGTCCACACCCCTCTGCAAGAAGCAGGGACATTCACTTTGTTTTGTTTTCAATGGTCACAGGGAACCTGACTTCCAGGTGCCTGGACTCTGGAAGGCCTTGGGATGCTCCTTAGGATGGCAGTGCTTTGGTGACCAATGTAAGTCCTGCCAAAATAACCACCAGAAGGAATTTTTGGCTGAGGGGGAGATTTGGGTTGCAGAATTTCCATCACAGAGCTGCCCTCAGCCCCCAGTTGTGTGACACAGACCAGTTTCTTGCTGGGCACAGACCTCCATCCATGTGATTTGGGTGTTCCAAAGGGTGAAAGGATGCCCCAGGGTCAGGCTGTGGATGAGAAACAGGCAGCACATTCCAGCCTTTGGGAGAGTAGCTTGTCCTCCTCATTTATCCCACTTTTCCTTCCTCCTAGATGGGGCCCACACAGCCAGAACCTCCTTCAAGTCCCTCAAGTTTTACTGTGTTCCACACCATTTTGCCAGGATATCCCTCTTTTCCCCCCTCCCCTTATCCCAGATGCCCAGCCCATAATAACTGACTCAGCACCACTAATAAAGGGAAAAAAATACTAAATCTGGGGGGGTGCGAAGGGGAGCTGTTAATTTTGATGGATTTTTCTGCTGTTAAGGTGGCTGTAAAGGTTGTGACATCCAATCCCTCCAATCTCAGGCTTGGCACAGCCCTGATATCCCCAGATGGGGCTTCGAGACCAAATGAGGATGTTTAGTCTTTGCATCTCACAGGAGGGGGAGAAAAATAACACTGAGCCTCCAGTCCTGGTCCTCATTTCTCTGATGGCCCCTTTTGGAAGATTTGAATCCATGAAAGATGGTTTTAATACCCGCTGTGCCGCAGGGAGATTTGTTTGGTGACAGCTCGTGTTAAAGTCAGCCAACCCCAATCCACCCGATAAATAAACGCAGCCGAAAGTTGGGATCCCCTCGACGCGCCGGGGAGGGCGGCGGGGGAGACGGATGGGTTTTATTATTGCCATTATGTCAATTATTATTATTATTATTTATTGGGCAAATGTGAGGCAGAGCAATTCTTCCTGCCGGTCCCAAGGCCCAACTGGCAGGGCTGGCTCGGGATGGTGGAGAAGCAGCACAATAACAGCAAATTATAAATCAGCGCCTTTTGTTCGCGACTGAACGCTGAGAGTCGGGATGCACCGCCCGTCCCCTTCCCAAAATCGGGGCAGGAGGAAAAGTGACACAGCACTGATCCCAAATCCAGGGGGGATGGCGTGGCCATCACACCCCAACTGCCCCAACACACGTGGGGTGGAGGAGCTGGGCTTGCCTGCGATGAGCCGACCCAAACAACCACTCAAAGTGTTGAATTTGGCTTCCCTTTCCTCATTAGAGCTGATTACACTAATTGACATGTTTGTTTACAGTGGGATATATTTTGTTGTCCTTCTTCTTCCCCAACTTTGTTATTTTTTGGAGCTGGAACAACGTGGCTGTTGGCAAAGGGTTGCAAAAGGAGGTGCTTTCCACGGGAGATCCCAGATCTCCAGGGAATGGCCACGTCCTCCTGCAAGGCAGGGCTGGGAGGAGCAGAGACTTTTATTCCAAAGGCATCACACCCTTGAATCTTTTCAGCACATGACTTCTTTAGCAAAGTGCCCTGAACCTGTTTTAAAAGGATTAACTCTGTCCTAGCGATCCTGCCATGGCTTTCCATGAGAAAATTTCCTTGCATTCCCTGGTTTCCCCTATGGGATTACAGGTCTTGCTCTCACCCCACCATTAGACATGGTTGTCCTCTATAAAGCAGAGATGTAGGAATGCTGGAAGCTGGAGAAATATGGGATATGGTGCCCAAATATGGAATGTGGTGCCTAAATACGGGATATGGTACCTGGAGCAGCTCAGAGATGCTTTTCCGACCTCTCGGATTCAGGCTCCTCTGGGCTGGAGCCCCTCAGCCATTGCACAGCTGTTGAACAGCTCAGGTTTTCAACCTCTGCAGCAGCGAGACACCGGCATTCACACACTTTGATCCTCAAAACCAAAATAAATGATCCCCTCGGACTGCACAGGGACGTGGCAGTGGAGTCCATTTGGAGCTCTCGCTGTCGGGAGCGTGGAAGTGCCCCCAGCCCGCCGGGGCGCGTCGGGAACAGCCACATTACCTCCTCAATCAGCATTAAATTCCCGATCAGCCTGGCTGGGTTTTGAACATCTCCCGTCTAAAGGTCGGGCAAATCATCTGCTGTGGAGGCGCAGAGAGGGAGCAGCGGGAAGCGGCGCCGGCATGGAGGGAACGCAGGGTTCTGCTGCGGCTCCGGAGCATCCTGGGCTCTGTTTCGGGGGCTGGCTCCTGCTGCTGTCGGAAAAGAGCAAGCAAGCCCCTGAGGCATTCCCAAATCCAACTAATACAGAGTTTTCTCAAAAAAAACCCAACCAAACAAACAAAAAAAACCTGCCACAACAACAACAACCAAAGCAAACAACAACAACAACAAAAAAACAACTCAGAAAAGAGGATGATGCAGCAGGAACGTTGCTCTGTCCAGAGCAGAAAGTATGTGGCATCTCTTATGTACATCTTACAGAGGAAATTTAAGGCAAAATGGAGCTTATTTTGAGTGAAAAGCTGAAACCTGAAACCATCCAGCAGAAAAGGAGCAGGAGCACAGCCCTGCTTCAGACACTCACCCCTCCCTCTGCCTTCCTCCTCCTTCGAGTATCCTACATCCATGCCCACATCCCTCTCCCTGCATCAGGTACCCCAAAGGCAACCAGACCCCCAAAATCCACAGCAAACCAGCCACCAACCTGCCGCCCTCTTCCCTCATCCCCTCCATCACCGCTGCAAAAAGCCCAGCAGCTCATTCCAGCCGCATCCCTGTCCCTGCCGGGCGGATGTGATAACGAGCGGCCCCTTCCCAGATTAGTCCCATTGTGCCGCCGGCAGCCGGGGAAACCATCAGCGAGGCACTCGCGGAATTAGGCCCCGGCGTTTAATCGCTTTGCTGGTGGCTGAGTGTTATTAAATTCCCCTGAGTTCAGCAACTTTATAGTCCAGCTCTTTTTTTTTCCCCCTGTAAAGCTCAGAGCAAAGCTCAGGGCTTGGTTGGGGCGGTGAATTCAGCACTGCTTCCCATTCCTCATCCGTACGCATTCCTGTGCTCCAAAGGAAGGCCAAAGCCAGGCAGCTTAATTTAGAAACCAGAGGACGAAAAGCAGAGCAAGAGCCCAGACTAGAAGAATATTAATATTTAATCACAGCAGGGCAGAGGTCGCCCAGGCAATCACTGTTAAATGTTACTGAAACAAAACATTCATATTCCCACTGTAGGCAGAGTTTAGGAGAGCTGCTTTTCTCCACTCTGCTCTCAGGACTGGTGCCATGAGTAAATCCATGAGGAAATCATCCTGGCAGAATCCTCCATGGAGGGATGGGATCTCTAAATAAAGGAGGGGTTCAAAGCCACCTTGTGCAGGAGCCATTTCTGCATCAGGGATGGCTTAGAGGACACCTGCAAGAAGCAACAGATGTGCTGAGAAAGCAACAGCCCCACAGAATCCCAGGATCTCAGACTGGTTTGGGTTAGAAGGGACCTTAAATCCCATCTCATTCCACCCCGTGCCATGGGCAGAGACACCTTCCACTAGACCAGGCTGCTCCAAGCCCCATCCAGACCTGCCTCGGATACTTCCAGGGACTCCCAGGATGGAGAACCATGGAATGTACATTTCTGTACCAGGTTCTCACAGTGGGGTGCTGCACACTGGGGATGTACAGAGGCACAGCGTTCATCCTTCTTGCTGCCCTCATCCATGTCCTGATGTCCATCTCTTCTTCTGTCTTTCCACAATTCCCTGACAGGTGGGGCAGCCAGGGGGGCTTGGGCTCTGCTCCCAGGGAACAAGGGATAGGATAAGAGGAAATGGTCTCAAGTTGCACCATGGGAGGTTTAGATTGGATATGAAGGAAAATTTCTTCATGGAAAGAGTTGGCACAGACTGATCAGGCAGTGGTGCAGTCCCCATCCCTGGAGGGATTTAGAAGTCGTGTGGATGTGGCACCTGGGAACAAGGGTCAGTGGTGGCCTTTGCAGTGGTGGGGGAATGGCTGGACTCAATGACCTCTGAGGGCTTTTCCAACCTAAGTTATTCCATTATTCTGTTCTATGATTGATGGACCAAGAAAGGCTTTCTCCATCCAGCTCTCCTGCCAAATATTCTCCAACTTTTCTCTGTCTCCCTATTCAATAAATGATCATCTTAAAATTGAAAAAAATATATTAATGAAGCCATCCCCGGCTCTGCTGGAGTTTCAATCCCCCACTGACATTTGGTGGCAACTAGCCTACTCTTCCTGAACCTTGGGAAGCCTCAGGAAGCCCCAAGGAGATATTTTGGAAGGAGTTTCCAGGGCTGGCATCCCACCCATGGCCTGGCATCGCATCTCCAAAACACTTTGCTCTCAATCCTGCGAGGGGTTAAGCCTGGGGCAGCAGCTCCTCAGCACCTGCTTTGACAGGTCATTAGCACATTTGGTGTCTCACTTCCCTCAAAGCAGGATTTCTTCCCCGAGAATTAATTCCAGTTTTTTGCCCGCACACAAATCATTAGCCCGGCTCTCCAAATGAAGTGCTAACGCTTCCTGTCACCTCCTGCTCCTCGCTCCTGATTCCTCTGTGCTGCTGCAATCAAGCCCATGAAAAGCCAATCAATTAAGGCCCAAAGTATCAAGAGCTCATGAGCCGAGTGAAGAACCCAACACATCATTACTGAGCTTGTGAAATTCCTGCCTGGAGAGCAGATGTGTGGGAAGCAAATGCACACTGTGGCTCAAGGTCCTTTTTCTTCCCCACTGCCTCCATCTCAGAGCTCCTGGCTTTGTCAAGATATTCCTGTTTTCTCATGGGCTTCAGGACCGGGAAAGGACACATCTTCTCCCTGTTGGCATCAGGTGGAGGTTGGGTCTTCCATTACAGACACCTTGAGGGGCTGGATGTGCCACAGATGATTCCACCATCCCCGTGTGTTTGATTTTTTCCCCTTTGTAAAGGAATGAAGAGGGTTTTCTTGCCCCTTTTCAATGGAATACCCCAAAATCCTACAAAACACCCCTCACACCAGATAACAGCCCCTCCAAATAGCTCCAGTCTCAGCCACCCCTTGCTCTAAAGTTAAACCCAAGCACCTGCATCAAAACACCAAAACCAGAGCTTGCCTGCACTCAGATTTTAGAACAGAACACTTGTCTCCATGGAAACCCACACTTTTGAATTTTTCCCCTTTCTTTCCCTTTTTTTTTTTTTTTTTTTACAGTTCAGAAACTGGAGCATCAAGGCATGGAGCAATCCAAGGGGTGAAAGTGTCCATTTTAGTCCTGGCATTGCAGGAGGGATGCACTTCATTTCTCTGGAGAGCTCTTCCTACTAGGTATTCGTCCGTACTCTTTCCAAGCAGAAGGTTTGGTTAAAGTAAAATTTATTTTTCCATAATGTATTGGATGTGGACTCCCAGATAACAGGAATCATGGCTGGGCAGTCCTGTGTCAGCATGGGGAGTGCCTGGATTACAGCTCTGGGCCTCCAGACTGATTCCATTGGAGATTTTTGCTCCAATTCCCTCAAGGAGAGGCCAGCTTCCCTCCTCAGAGGGGACATCAGGCCCCTGGTGAAGGCTCCTTTGTGCCCTCAGAGCTGCTCCTAAGGCAAATCTGCCATGGACTTGGGCAGAGCTGAAAACATCAGGAGAGAAGCCTGCAGGAATGAAGGCAATATTCCCCCTTTCTAAATATTTTTAGTTTCCAGAGCTAAATATCTTTCCAAAGAGCAAAATCCAAATTTTACATCCAAAGCACATCAGATGCTGGAGCAAGGAGCTGACAGATGAGCCGTGGCTGGTCTCACTCAGCACCCTCCAGTGCCCTTCCTCAAGGTCATCCAGCACATCCAGTGTCTCACATCTCCCTCCAAGCGTTTGGCACTGGCTGCCTCTTGGGAAAAAAACTCCCAGATTTTCATCTGTGATGAAAAGTAACATTTTTGTAGTAACTATGCTCATGGTGCTGCACCTCTTCAGGTGAAAACCGGAGTTATGGCTTCTGTGTATCCTCCAGGTCTTCACTGAGGATGCCCCAGTGCCTGGCATATTTTGGGGCTTTACTTGATGTTTTCAGCCAGAAATTTATTTCCATAATATATCCAAGATGTTTTGTCTTCCCCTCAGGAACCTGTTTTTGAGGCATTATAATTTCAGTTATCCCCATATCTGAGGTGGATTCACTGGTACAGATTGTGACCTTTATGATACCATAGGAGAAATTCTGCCAACATCTGTCTCAACATCTGGAACATCTGGAGCTCTTCAGCATGCTCAGCTTCCTGATGCTTGTCCTCAGTTTGGAGCATATGACTTTAATAGGCACACACGTGTCTGGTCCCTAAAGCCCATCATGTTTTGCAGGTTAAAAGCTGCTCTGTATTAATACCATTATCAATAGGTCTGGAATATTGCTAGACTTCCTAATTACTCCTGATGACCTCCTAAATGACAGGAGTGAAGTTTAAGGTCATCCACAGAGGAAAATTAACAGCAGCTTCTGCCTCTTAAGGGGACAGATGGAAACCACAAAATGGTCTCAGACTTTCCCCAGCAGCCCCAGCTCCCTGTGCCCAGCTGGGCTCTGCTCCACCTGCACAAAATGTTCTGGAGAGTCTCCTCCTCTGGCTGATTTAAGAAGTTTGCCATGGCCCTGTCCTGGCAAGTGATATTTACAGGTGGAAATGCAGGGTGATATTTAGGTAAGTGGTATTTATAAGTACATATGCAGGGAAATGTTTACAGGCAAGATACTCACGGGTAATTATAGATCAATACTTCAAAGCAGAGTAAATAGAGAGGTAAAGGACCTCTGCTGGTGTGCTACAAATAAATATTTAGATATAACAGATGCACATAAGTATGTGCAGGCTATATGGACGAGATAAAGATTGGAATTTAGCTGGAGCCCTTTTCCCGGGAGGCGAGGCTGTGCCATTAGCGGCGCATCCATAACTCAGCACCACCGGAGCATCCGAGCAGCACTATCAGATCAGCCCCACGCTCCATCAAACCTGGTGTCCAAACTGCTCTAGCAGAGATGTGAGCATAGAAATGAAGGTCAAAGAAGTCTCTTTTTCTTGCCTAAGGAGCCCTGATGCCTCCCCATCCCACACCCCGGCACAAGACCTGGGACTGGAGGCACGTAATGCCTTTCCATCTCCCTCTGACTCGCCGGGTCCAAACCTCCCTTGACAGTCACGCTTTGGTTTGTGTTTGACAAAGTTCAGCCAAGCAACGAGCAGCCTGGAAGGCCCTGAGATCTCGCAGAAATCCCCATCCAATTTATCAAGTCAAAAATTCAGCCGGGTGGGAGCTAAGTGGGATGAAGCTCTGATCAAGGCGAGAGATTAGGGCAGAGCCAGTTACACAAATCTCAGCTCTGTCTGGGAGGGGGAACAGCAGGGCCAAAGGGAGTTTTTCCAGAGCTGGGCAGAGCTGGAGATAAGAGCCTGTTGTTGGTAAATAAAAATGCCGGGGAATCGCGTGTCTGATCAGTGTCCGCTCCCATCAGGCTGGTGGGAGCTGGCAGCATCATCTCCAGGCTTTTCACCAGGAATACTAAGGGCGTTTGGAAAGGCAAGAACAAAGCTACAACTTTATTTGAGAGCAAAACAAAAGCAAACAAATGCATACCCAGAAGACTGAGCGTTGAAAGGGAGCGAGAGACGGCTCAGCCACCATCTGAAGCAGCTCCTGGACACCTCATGACTGTTAAAAAGTTTCCTGAGGAGCAAAGGCTTTTTGTTGGTTGGTTTGTTTGTTTGTTTGCAGGGAGAAAACAAAGTGAAAGGATTGCTGATGCTTTTGGTGGTAAATGAAGACAAATATCTCTTGATCGTGGAGATTGCTGGGATGGAAAAAGTACTGCTTGTATCATTTTGGGAAGTGGCTGAGTGATGCTTTTGGGGTCCTCAGGCTTATTTTTCAAAGATGAACTCCTGCACCCCAGACCCCGGGGGGATCTACACCCTGCAGCTCTCGGGAAGTTGGATGCTGGCACGTGTCCCCTCGAGACACATCCCTTCTTGTTCCACAGATGTCGAGAGCCTCAGAGAACCCTCCTCCCCTGATGGTTTCACAGCCTCAATATTTTGTAAAAAATTGCAGTTTCTCACTTAACTTTGCTCTGTGGCTGCCTTTAAACTATTTGTTCCCATTCTGCCTTTCTCCGAGGGCTTAAAGAGCCCTTTAGTATGTGGTATTTTCTCCCTGTGAAGCTACTTAGACATGGTAATCAAGTCACCTCTCTGTCTCCTTTTTAATAAATTAAGCAGATGGAACACTTTAAAGCTTTTTTTTTTTT
>VZRZ01003127.1:441645-478440 GCA_013398175.1 Climacteris rufus | reverse complement strand
CCCTTTAAATCTTTTTTTTTTTTTTTTGCCAGCCCTTGAATTATTTTCTGTGGCTCTTTCTCAGCCCTGCCTTTACTGGCAGAGCTCAACGAGGGCACAGCCACCACCTCTCCCCATCCCCATCCCACTCCCCAGATATCCAGGTCGGAAGGCTGTGCTCAGCCTCCGGGAGGTTTTATAGTTTCAAACCTCTTGCCAGTCAGATACTTCAGACAATCCAGCTCATTAAATGGAAAAAAGACTTTAAATTTACTGCCTCCATCAATGTATAAAGCCCTCGGCTTCCCGACGGCCGCTGCCCAGCCGGCATTATCACGTAATAGCCTTTTTCTTTATTTTAAAAGCAAGAGATAATAATTAAAGATTGGATTATGAGCTAGCCCAGCATCACAAAAAAGACACAACTTTATCGTATTACACAGCATCAAAATTAATTAGAAGCGCGTTAATCTCTAATCTAGGAAAATATTGCAGGATCTCTGGCCTCAATATCATATCCCCCATCCAGTGCCTGACAGCCTGGCCCTTTGAAAGCCTCCCTGCATCATCCCTGCAAAGAAACCTTTGCAAAACTCGCTGTAATCAAGGCTGCTTTGATTAGTCAGAGCTTGCAGACGCTCTGGCAGCCGCTCCTGGGGCCGCTGCCTTTGTGCTCCGCGCTCCCAGGGACTGGGACTGAGTCAGGTCCCACTCCTGCTCCGCTGGCAAATCAGCACTGGAAATGTTTAGCAACACAAAGGAAGGTGCCCAAACCTGTACTGATCACTCAGGACTTTTGGGACTGGGATGGAGAGGGCTCAGCGGGGTGGGGGATCCAGGCAGGATGCAGCTCCTTCCAGTGCTTTGCTCCTTTCTGCTTCTGCAGGGCTGAGGAGGCTTTGACGCAGCACTGATGGTGCTGCCAGCTTCACCCTGTGGTGGCCGGAATTTGGGGACTCTGCTGAAGCTCCAGTCCTTGGGTTTATTTGAATTTGCAGACCCGTCTTGTGACCAAGACAATTCCCCATGGGAGGTTGGTGGGAGGGTGGGGAGGCCCTGGCACAGGTTGCTCAGAGAAGCTGTGGCTGCCCCAGTCCTGGAAGTGTTCAAGGCCAGGTTGGATGGAGCTTGGAGCAACCTGGGATAGTGGAAGGTGTCCCTGCCCACTTTAATGTCCCTTCCTACCCAAACCATTCCAGGATTCCATGGTTCTCTGCTGAGCAGGGGCCTGACCGAGGAGTGAGAGCTGCATCCCCCAAACCCCAGGTGTGTGTCCGTGTACCTCTTCTCCGGCTGTGCAGAGCATGGATACTCTACTTGATGTCATCCTGGGTCATTGTCTCGATGACACTTGTGGGTCCTTTCCAGCTCAGGATATTCTCTGATTCCATGACTGGGATGCCTGAGGACCACAGTGCTGAATTTAATTCCACAGGGAGTTATCAGAGCTGTGGAGACATCAGAGCCAAGGCTGAAGTGTCCCACAGAGCAGCAAATCAAGGACAGCAGCAACAGCATCATTTTAGCAACCCTTGATTAGAGCAGCTTGGAAAACTTACAGTGGGCAGAAGAGGGCTGGGATTTGTGGAATTTTGATCGTTAAGGAACACTCACTGACAAGAGAGCTGGAAAAGGACTTGTGACCAGGGCATGGAGTGACAAGAAAAAAGGGAATGGCTTCCCACTGCCAGAGGGCAGGGTTAGATGGGATATTGGGAAGGAATTGTTCCCTGGGAGGGTGGGGAGGCCCTGGCACAGGGTGCCCAGAGAAGCTGTGGCTGCCCCTGGATCCCTGGAAGTGCCCAAGGCCAGGTTGGACAGGGCTTGGAGCAGCCTGGGATAGTGGAAGGGGTCCCTGCCCATGGCACAGGGGGGGAATGAGATGAGCTTTAAATTCTCTTCCCACCCAAACTGGTCTGGGATTGAACTATTCTGGGAAGAGCCTGAACCTGAGTTGTTCTGAGCAAAGCTGTCCAGCAGTGCCCCAAACTCTCCATTTCAGGCCTCAAGCTTCATTTACAAAGCTGAATTCCCTTTGGGATCACAATCTATAGAATCCTATATGATCATCAGATTTTGGGACCCATCTATCAAAATTTGTATTCCTCACAATAACCTGGAAGATGCAAGCAAAAGGTTGCTCAACATCTTCCACACAAGAAAGAAAAGAAACTTTGGGGCAACAGGATTTTCTGGCCTGATCTAAATATTTACATTATTCACGTGGAAAGGGGCTGGAGAGAAAGCAGCCTGGGAAGGCAGGATCCCTGGGAGATGGGCTGGGAGTCATTATTCAGCAAAGAGAAGTGCGAGGTAATGCGATGTGGGGAGACCACTTAAACTGCTCCTGCACTCCAGTGGTTTGTGAATTAATTGTAGCCTGGCAGGAAAACACCCAGGCATCCTGCAGAATAACCTGATGGAAGGATCTGCTGGTAGCCAAGCAGCAATTAGGAGAGGAAACAAGTCATTAAGCTGCATTAAGCCAGGGATGGAAAGTTTTAATGCAAGGCTAATGCCCAGCTGGGTAAATTTGTGAAGGATTGACTCTTTCCCTGTTCATCTTTGGAACAACTGTCCCAGGACACCCAGAGGACCACGGTCCCCATTGTGCTGAGGCAGGATTGCCTGTTGTTTGATGCAGAAAGTTTCAATGCCTGCCAAAAAAATGGGAATAAATCTGAGGTCCTGCAGGCTCATTGCTGCCATCGAGACAGATGAGGCTGCCTGGAGCTGGGCACATCAGCTCCTGGAACTTTATGGAGTCAGCGAGACTCCCTGCACCTCCCCGAGCTGAGGGACAGGGATGGGAGATTGAAAAGACTTAAATTTGTGTCTGCAATTTGGGTATCTCATTTCTTAAACCACGGGGATCAATTTGTTCTATCTCAGGGAGATCAGCGGGAATGGCCACACATAAATACAGATGAGAACCTGCTCATGGCTCTGGTTCCCTCCCTGCTTTAAACACCCTGCCAGCCTCCTCCTGATCCTAATTCCTGCTCCTCGTTGGGCTTATACCAAGGCATAAATATCTACTTACACAGTGCAGGACACCCTTCTGCCAGGTGTGGAGATCCCCTGTGGGTGTCACTGCTGTCACCTGACCTTTACAAAACAATGAACTGCAGCTGTGTCTCCACCTTGCTTGTGCTCTGACCTCGGTGGTGTTCGAACCTGTGACAGGTTTGGCCCCCAGTTTCCACCCTTCAGGGTGCCAGAGATTCAGGGAGCCACTGAGGGGGACTTAGTGCTCAGGAGATGGAAAATCCTTCTGAAGGGTGGGAGGAAGTAATGGAGAATGATGGTGCTACTTCTGCACAGAGCTTCTCTGTCCCTGAGAGCTCCCTCAAAGGGGATTGCAGGATTCAAGGTGAGAAAATCCCTCTGGATTCCCTCCAGCAGTTATCCATTCCATCCTGTCCCATCCAGGTCCCATCCTCTCTCACCTAATCTTGTTTCATCCCATCCCATCCTTCCCTTACTGTCCCACTTTCTCAATCCCTAATGACCCTTTTTTCCCGGCTGAAGGTGACTCTGATTTCCTGAAAGAGGGCAGCAGCCACTCATCCATCTCTGCTCATTTCTTTGGAACAAGCAGGCGAGGAGAGGAAAGCAGGCAGGGTTTGTGGCAGGAGAAGGGCAGGAACTGCTGTCCCCTTCCAACTGTGTCCGGAGCAGAGGAGGAGGAGCCCAGTTTACCGAGTCTGGAAAAGCCAAAAGCGACCCAAATATTGACCAGGATGCTCATGGAGCACTGAGAAACTGCAGCTTATGGATCCCAGCAGCTGCAAATCCCAGCCCTTCCTGGATGGAAATGCACTCCTCAGGCAGCTGGTGCTCTGCAGTTCGGGATTTTGGTCTGTTTAATCAGTCAGTGTGTGAGAGCATTCACACACCTCTCTCTTGAATTGCTCCTCAATCTCCCTGGATCCGGCACCAACAGCAGCCTTCAAAGCATCCTGGTGGGCTGGGCTGGGCTGCATTCAGTCCAGGATGGGCCATTCCACCTCACCTGTCACTCCAGGCCCTTGTGAGAAGTCCCTCTCCAAACCTGTCTGCAGGGTAAGGAGTCACCAGAACCCAACCCGAGGTTTTCCTCCATGGGATCTCCACTGTAAGTCCCTGTTCATTCCCACCCTCCTGCATCATCTGCAGGCCACTGGGTCCAGGATGGGCCAGGAGCTGCAGCAGCTGGATCTAATTTGAACAGAAACACAATTTGGGTTGCATTAACTCTCCCAGGAACCAAAGCAACACCTCTCCATGCATTTGTCACTAAATGAATCCATCATCTCCAATGGCAAAGCTCAAACCCAGGCAGCAGCTGTTTGATGGAATCTACCAAATTTCAGGTCATTTTAGGCTCCCAAGTGCCCACCCAGCCAGAGCAGAGCCCCAGCCTCCCTCATGCTGTGTCCCTGCTCCATCCCTGGGCCATCCATGCTGTATTTTCTTCCTGACACTGATGGCAAACCAGACCTGAGGGTTTGCTCCCTGCAGAGCTTTGCCAGCTCCTGCCAGCTGGCACTTTAGTCTCTGTTGGATTTAATAATATCTTTTGTCCAACGGATTTTATTACTAATTATTGTTACCAAACCTCCCCCCAAAGTTATCCCATTCAGCAGAAGGAGAGTGATTTGAGTCGTGATTTTTTGATAGGTATTTAGTTATTTTTTTAATAGCTCTTCCTTAAAAGACAAGTAAATCCCCAGAGGAAAGGGGAAAGTGTTTAAAACACAAATAAACAGGTTCTCTGTCAAAAATGATGGCTTCAAAAGGGGGCAAAGAGCCCAGGATCCATCTGCTGAGTGGCCTTGCCAGCAGCCCCCACAACAAGGGATCTCTGGGAAAAGCTGAGCTTAATTAGAGCCCTACAAATTTTTTTCCACCTTGCACAGATGTCTTCTCCATCATTTACTGCTTATTTCATCCTTGAGTGCGGCAGAAAGCGATTTAAAGCTCCGCTCTGCCTTGGGTGCATGCAATGGGGGCTGCTGACCTTTGGGAATACACTGGGATAAAGTTGCTCAAGGCAAGAGATGATGCTCTGGCTGCTCCAGCAATTTTCTCACCACCCTCTGAAGGTCCATGTAGGGGTTGACCACCCCCAAACTGCACCTTTTGGAGTGAGGATTGAGCCTCCACGCCAACTCCAGAGGGTGGGAAGGGGAAAGAGTGGGGATACCCAACATGCAGATGATGCAGGAGGGTGGGAATGAACAGGGATTCACAGTGGAGCTCCCATGGAGGAAAACCTCGGGTTGGGTTCTGGTGACTCCTTACACTGCAGACAGGTTTGGAGAGGGACTTCTCACAAGGGCATGGATAGAATGAGGGGGAATGGCCTCAAGCTGAAGGAGGGCAGGGTTAGATGGGATATTTGGAAGAAATTCTTCCTGTGAGAGTGGTGAGGCCCTGGCACAGCGTGCCCAGAGCAGCTGTGGCTGCCCCTGGATCCCTGGAAGTGTTCAGGGCCAGGTTGGACAGGGCTTGGAGCACTCTGGGATAGTGGAAGGTAGAGCTGGACTTAGATGAGCTCTAAATTCCCTTCCAACCCAAACCATTCCGGGATTCCAATTTTAAAAAAAAACCAAGGAATGAAAAACATTTGCAGTTTGCATGTGCTTGGGAGAGACGAGTTTGTCTTTATTGGCTGCGCTCATTAAAGATCCTGGAGAGAGGAGAAATCCTGACATGAGTGATTGGAAACACAGGTGATGGAAGACCAAAGAGAAAAGGTTTTTTTTTTCCCTCCTCTTCCCTGCTGAAGACAGCAGGAATTGGGGAAGGATTGACTTAGCTCTATCCATCAGGAAAAGACTTTCCATCAAAAAGTGAGCAAGAAAAATAGCACCTGGGAAAAAACAAGAAGACTGCAAGGAGAGCAGCAAACTCTCCTTGGAGGTCAGCAGAGCCCTTTTGGGAAGGACTCAGCGGGACAGGAGACCTGGGCAAGGCATCGAGCAAGGCAGAAAGAACCAAAGTGTTATAAAAGGACATGAAACAGGTGAGGGGGGTGGGAGAAAAGAGGAGCCCCGGAGCATTTCGGGAAGAGCGATGTTCTCATGCAGGATGAAAGGCGAGGGTGTCGGAGCAGAGCTGGAAGGGAGGCCGGGCTCGGAACTGGGGGATGTATCTCACTCAGAGGCTCTTTGAAGATTTTCTGGTCGCTTTGAGCTTGGGAAATGTTGCTGTTGGCTCAGTGGGTCTGCCTTGGCCCGGGGAATAACCATCTTGGGAGTTTGCAGTGGAAATATCCTCATTTTAGCTTGAGACTGGGGTCCCAAGACCCGTTTTTGATCAATCCTGCCTCAGGTGCACCACAAAGGATGGAGCTGGAAGGGCTTGGGATGAGGAAAGCTGTGCCATGGCAGAAGCTGCTGCAAAGAGCTGACACGGCCCAGCGGGGATGGAAAGGCAGACTTTTCCCAGGATCCCAGAGGAGACCTTGCAGAATTTGTTGCCAGCCAGGAAAGCAGAGCAAAGTTGATGGAGTGAGGCAGAATTTGAAGGCAAGGACATGCCCTGCAAGGACAGTGAGATTTGTTACCAGCCCTTTCCATCACTCTCCTGTTCTGTCTTTTCTCTGGATTAATCAATTCCTGGGATTAATTGGCTTTGCTCCCACCCAGCTGCACCACGGGAAAGACACTCAGAGCCTCCCCTGGAAGGACAGGCCTCAACCAGATCCAGCCCCAACATTTCACCCGGCTCAGGTCCCGCTACAATTCCCACAAAACATTTGCATTATGCAAATTTGGCATATGCAGATCAGACCTTCCGAAAATAATGTGCAATCAGGCAATTAACAAGTGCCTTGTCTTTAGCTCACAGGTAGGTTCAATTCCTGAGACTCTTCATCTTGGATTGGCTCTGTAACCTTAATAATGTCATTTTTAATTCCCTGGGAGCCTTTTTTTAGATGGATTTTCACTTTCTTTTCCTGCCCCAAGCCCTCTCTGCCACCCCCTGGTTGCCTCTCCAGCAGAAGGGAGGGTGACAGAGGGATGCTTTTCTCATAGCAGAGAGTACAGCCATAAATTCCACTTATATCCAGTAAAATACAGGCATCCAATTAAACCCATAATCCTATAAACCTGCCAGCAATCAAGCACACTTTTAAAAATCAAGACCGACAGATACTTTAAATCAATAAACCCAAGTAACAACTCACAGCCTGTAGGATCATCCAACACTGTGTCTTCACTAAAAGAATAAATTTTCCAGGCTGTGGTTGTTTTTATGGCTTTTTCCCCCTTTTAGCTTCACCAGAGGAGATTCCTGAGTGATGAGTGATGGTCAAGGACTGTGGGGAATCAGGGGGAGTGTGGGTCATTGCATCCCATAAGACATCACCCCTCCTCAGCTCCTTCCCCTTGGAGATGTTGGGGAGACCAATGGTTTGGGATAGATTGTTATTATACAGATTTCTTTTGCAGAGAGAGGAAAAAACAGAGGATTTAATTTATGAGCTGCTTTCTGAGAACAGCTGAGGGCTCTGCCAAATTCCAAAATCTTTTCCACCAGGCGAGGAACAAAGCGGTTGGCACCGGGAAGGGCTGGGGCAGGTGATGGATGCCGAGGAGCATCATTGCCACTCATCATCCCAAGGAGAGAGGACTCACCAGGTTTGTCGCCATCCATCAGGTCTCTGTAGATAAATTGTTGTGTTTTTTCTCTTTTTAGGGGGTTTTTACCCCAAAGAAATCCAACTTGCTGCCTCCTGATGGTGGCACTTCCCTGGAGCTCTGCGCACCTTGAGAGAGGCATGGGAAAATCATGGCATTATAGAATCAGAGAAACACAGAATCAAAGAACTTGGCAGTGGGAAAGAAAAAGGTTTTAGTGTAAAATCCAGGCATTTGGGCTGCCACCACCAAATTAACGTGGTTCAACAAACCCTGAGACAGCTCCAGGGTTCACTCCCAGACTTCCCACAGGTCCCAGCTTTTCGGGAAGAAGATGCATTGTGGCTGGGACAACACACCAGGTACCTTTTTGGCTCTGTCTTGATCTGATGCACTTTGAACTTGCTTAAAATAACTTGGAAATTATGTTCTCACCCTCATTCCCGCGGTCACCTGGGCAGGGCTGGCAGCCAGTGATAGGAATCAGGGAGGGCAGGAAAATGGGAGTAATTTGGATTTTCACACCTCACATTTTCCTGGGAGGTCCACCTGATCCAGAGCAAATCCACCAACAGCTTTCCAGTGACAACAGCCCCTTTGCTGGGAGCTAAACCCCCGTGTCAGCAGCAGGGAAGTGTCTGAAGCACCTTTAAGAGTGTTTTAAACAGTTTTATAGGGGCTGTTTTCTTTGTATCCTTCACCTGTAAAACCAGGTGCTTCCAGCATCGGACTCCAAACGCAATAAACGGATGTGGTCATAAAAAATCTCTTAGGCTGCCCTGGAACAGCTTTTCCAGACCTCACGAAGTGGCTGTTGAGGCTCGGAGCTCGCCAAGAAAACGCTGCTTACTCGAACGAGGAACCAGCACGTGGCCCAGCCCAGTGGATGGCACAGTCCCTTTTTTTTTAAGTCCTTTTCAGCAATAAACCGTAAACTTGAAATTAATGATCACTTCATGGAGAGAAAATGCAGCCATTGACCTGGGACTGAACCTCAGCCATTTGAGGCGAAGCATTTGCTGCTGTTCAAATGTTCATTTCCAGGAGTCGCGGAACAGAACCTTGATCTTCTGAATACAAAGTGTTCCTAATGCCACCGAGCTGTTTCCTCTCTCATTCCCAAAAGTTCATTTTGTGTGGAATGTCCAACAGGTTTTCACTCATCTAGAGACCAAAAGGGCAGCCATAAACATCTCAGGTGCAAATAGAGCTCCAAAAAATTATTAAATTGGTGGAATAATGATCCAAGTGATGGCCATGGTGAGAATCCCAGGAGCTGCATCCCAAGACCCACGATCCCAGCATCTCTCTGGATACAGAAAAAAGCATTTTATCTTTTCACAGGTTATTTGCACCTGGTCAAAGCATCATCCCAGTGCAGAATCCATGGGAAATTACACTCGTATTTATCCCAGATCCCAGGTGACAGTGGCAGAACCCCACCTCCCATCCATCCCTATTAAAACACTGTATTCACAATAGGCACCATGATGACAATCCACCTCATCTGCTGTTTAATTGGCTGCAGACCTGGAGGTAACAGGGAACAAACATAAAACTGTCGTTTAAGGGGCCCTGTTTCCTCTCCTGGCTAATAGGATTAGACAAAAATATTTTAAATCAAAATCCCAAAGCTTGTTCCTGGTTTCCAAATGAGGCTGAGACTTTCTGGTGGGGCTTTTTTTTTCATCTTTCTACTGAATGTCGACTCCAAGTCAGAGTTCCAAAGCTCTTTGGGGGTTATTGGCAGCTTTGAGACAGATTGTTTGGAAAAAGTGGGGTCCTGGGGCCAGAAAAATCAGTGATTTTCAATCTCAGCAGCCAGGAAAAGCATTCCATGGGCTAGAGAGGCGATTTTAGCACAGCAGGGTTTGGGGACAACACTGAGCTGCTCCCATTGGTCCCAAGGGTTGCACCTGGCAAAAAGAAAGGATGCTGAAAAATTGACCAGAGTGCAAAGAAAGGCCCAGAAATAACCCGAGGGCCAGGAAAAATGCCTTACAGTGGGAGACTTAAAGAGCTTCACCTCTTTATCTTATCAAGAAGAAGAATGAGAGTGATTTGATTACAGCACACCAGCACCTTCTCGGGGAGAAAACACCGGGCACGGCAAAACCTCTTTAATCCATCAGCCAAAGGCAGGAAAAGAAGTAAAAGCTGGAAGCAGAAGCCAAATACATTTGGACTAAAAATCAGGCACTGGATTTTTATTTTGTTTTAATTTTTCCCCCATCAGCTGGATGGATTCAACATTAAAACAAATCACCAGTGGAACAGCGCATCCCGCTCAGTCCAGCTCCGTGGGGACCAGCACAGGCAGAATATTGGGGTTTATCCCAGTGGATTTGGGGACTCCAGTTCTCTGCAAGGCACAGGGGTTCTGCAGATATTCCCGAGCCCTTCCCATCTACTCCACCCTCGGATCTCTGTGCTAGACAGCAAAGTTTGCCACTTCCCAGCCCCTCGCTCTCATCGCAGCCCACAGATGCATCTGATCCACGCTGCAGGATAATGATAGAAAATTACAGTGTAATAAGATAATGGGATTTATTTATAGAATTTGCTTTCCAATCACGCCCACATGATCTATGTATCCCCACACGCTCACACACGCACACACACTTTCCATGTGTGTGTATTTGCATAAGTGCTTGGCTTTGTGGAAGCAAAATGCCACCTGGGGGATGTCGAGATGCTCCCAAGTGGTTCAATCCCAGCGAGAAGGGTGCTGGCACATCACAAATAGTCCCCTCATCATCATAACAATGACACCATATTTCCATCACACTTTTCTCTCAAAGCACTTGACAAAAAAAAATAAAAAAAGAAAAGAAAAAAGAGGGAACAGAAATATAAAATAAATGTAAACTGCTACCCAAACCCCGGTGTGCGGAGCTGAGAATTGAAATGCAATGACAGACTTAACCAGAGACAAATCCCGTCTCCAATAGAAACAAGCCAAGGGAAATTTAAGGAGGCAGCACGTAATTAGCTGGGGATGGTCAGCACAGCAGGGCTCTTAATGAGCTTTCTCCCCACGGCGCTGTGTCAGGTTTAAGAGTACGGAGCTGCAGCAGGTCAGTGGGTCTCCAAATCCCAAACCAGAAGGAAGAATCCCAGCAAACCCAAACTGAGGGTGTTGAAGCACCACAGTAACTGGGCTGAGGGTGTGGTGGCTGTTCCGCCTCTGCCTGGAGTTTCCCAGCCCACAACGACACCGGTTTTACCACTCAAACAACACTATGGGGCTATTAAAGCTTTGGGATTCATGTCCTGGGTGATTTTATCCTCCTGCCATGAGGTCACAGAGGTTTATTATTTCTTTCATAAATCCCAGTGCGATCTGCATCCTGAAATCCAGCCACAGGGAGAGGACAGAAGTTGTTAAAAAAGGTGAATGGGCCCTGCAAAATAATCCTGTGCCCTAGGAAAGCCTCAGCCGTGGACACAGGGATGTTTGCAGGGAAAATAATGGCAGAGGTGATGAATCTCAGAGAGTCATGGAATGGTTTGGGTGGGAAGGGACCTTAGAGATCATCTCGTTCCACCCGCTGCCACGGGCAGGGACACCTTCCATTATTCCAGGTTGCTCCAAGCCCTGTTCAACCTGGCCTTGGACATTTCCAGGGACAAGGAGTCCACAGCCTCCCTGAACAGCTCCACTCCTCCAGGCTGCTCCTCCTCTGAGCCTCCCCAGCAGTGCTCATCCAGCTCCCAGCCTGCTGCCAGGGTCACCAACGCTACCAGCTTTGGGGGTGAAACATCAGCTGCGCTTAGAGAAAAGACGTTTCCAGCACCTGTGCACTTACCAGCAAACACATTTTCCCCGAATGCTTCACAAAGAGAACACCGGGATCCTACCTGGGTCTGATTAACGGGGGGCAGGTGCAGGGGGAGGCGGTGGGTGGGGATCCCTGCTCAGCATCCCTGCTCAGCATCCCGGCCCCGCGGTGCCATCCAGGCACGCAGGCCGTGGCAGACGTGTCTCTCTCTCCTCGACTGCAGAGAGGTGCAATTATTTTCCAAGGGCCGCTGAGCATCTCCACCGAGCCGGCTTCTCTGGGGAAGATCAAAGCCAACCTCTGATCAGGAGAGCTGAGCAAGATCCCTGCACGGGTAGGGAGAACAGGGAGGAGAGGAAAAGTATAAAGAACAGGGTGATGGCTGGGAGCAAGGGGAAGTTTTCCATTAGTGGGGTTGGATAAACCCTAAACAAGCCTGGCTGGGGTTAATGTCTCGCCTCTAATGACTCTGTCCGGGTGTGGCTGGGCTGCCACAGCCCCGATGGCTTTGGGTGGGACATGTAGGGCTGGCCATTCCCTTGTCCTGCAGCATCCACAGCCCACCTCAGCTCTGCCGGGGGGGCAAGCAAGCCTTCGAGCGATCTTTTTGGAAATGCAAAGGACCAAGAGGACCCAGATCATCTTTTATAGATGCCGTTGCCTCTGGCAGAAAAGCCGAAGCAAATTCCAGCACTTCACTCCTCCTTTGATTTCGGCACTTTTAACCAGGGAGGGGGAAAGTCCCCCCACAACAGACCCCAACCCTGCAGGCCCCCGGGCCCAGTGGATGCTCCAGGATGTCCCACCACCCCATTCCCTCCTGCCAGCCCCTCAGCAGCAAAAATCTCATCAACAACACCACTTTGGGGGCTCTTTCCAGGCTGGGGGAAGGGCGGGGGGAAGGTGCAGGACTGGTTCCCTCTCCCTTCAAGTGTAGTTGTGCTCTATATTCAAATGGCAGTTTAATGAGCCTTTCCCTATTTCGAGCAACTTTATCACATCATTAAAGCGTAGAAATGAATAATACATCTAGCGGTGGGTTCTGCTGAACTCCAGACCTGCTGCAGCTTCAAACGGAGAGGGAGGAGAGGCAGCCGGAGGACGGGGCTGTGCTGGGGACAGTCGGAGTGAACCACACCCGGGGTACCTGTGCTCCTTCCCAGAACTCCTGCTATTTTCCCTCAGCGAGGAGCAGGAGCTGCTTGTACCCAAACCAGCCTTCCTCCTTTCCTCTCTGGACTAAAGAAATAAAGGAATCATGTTTTTAAATTGTTTTAATATGATTTTTAATTATTGCTCCCAGCAAATTCATCCTCAGATGAGGATGGGGGTAAGGGGCTGATGCCAGATCAGCCTCCGTGTGTGCCCCTGTCCCCAGTCCATCTCCATCTCTTCCCATCCTTAAAAATGAGGTAAAACTGGCAAAAAGGTCTGATCCAGGTCACATCACACCCCACTGAGTGCTGGGTGAGGTCTTGGCCAAATTATCCCGTTGCCAAGTGGAATGTTCATTGCATCCACACGGGCAGATGAAGGTTTGATGCTCTTGGAGGCAGGATCTGTGCCCAAGCACCCAGGGGTGTCCTGCAACCCAAGGTGGCCTCAACACAGGCCCAGCACCCCAAGGAAAGAAAATAACCTCATTTATTAAGCGGAAAGCTCATTTAAACAGGAGAAGTTAAAAGAAAACAAAAACCCAAGAGGCCAAAACAAACCATCTTTAGTTCGGGATGCAAAGTATATTATCCCCAGGGGAAAACGAAGCAATTAATGCTGGAATGATTCAAAGATTTTATGGTTTGGGGCTTTTCTTATAAATTGTCCTCATCAAAACTAGTCCTTACGCATTTTTTGGCCCTTTGTTTGTGGGCATTGATTCATTTTTCTCTTTCTGATTGTTGTATTTTGGATGGTGCTTACTGATGTGAAAAAAGCCATCTTGTGTTGCTGATAAGGCTGGAGATAACTGCAGAGGTCAAGGAACAGCTGGAGAAAGAGAAGAGAGGAGGGGAAAAAGTTTCAGCATCTCCAGCTCCATCCTCACTCCCCCCCAAACCTGCAGAAAAATCGCATCCAGTGGCCCAGAATGGTAAATGAGATGGATTTTCCCCAGGGCCAGCCCAGAGGAAGAAAGGAAGGAAACAATTTAACTGTGTTTCCTTGTTATCTGATCTCCGTCGTTTTAATTTGTGCTCTCTTTGAGGCTTCTCCTTTTTTCCTTTTTCTGTGTGTTCATCTCCTGTCGTGAGTGTGTTCAGCTGAGTAATGGATGAGATTGCAAGAAAATGGGAGGGTTTTTGTCTGGCCCAATAACCACTTCCAAGGTCGCACGTGATAGAGGGAGACGCTGCTTTCAAGGTGAGGCAGAAAGGAGGAGAAAAACCCTTCTCTTATCAGATCTTAATAAAATAAATTTGCCACTGTATTCCCATCACGACAACAGCCTCATCCTTTTCCATTTTTTCACCCTCCAGTGATGGCAAAGCCAATCCTGAGCGACCACCCAAGGGCAAAGAAAAGTAACTGCTGGGTAAGAGAGATCAGATTGTAAGAGAGAACTGTAGAATAATAGAAAGGTTTGGGTTGGAAGGGGATTTAAAGCTTATCCCATGCCATGGGCAGGGACACCTTCCACTATCCCAGGTTGCTCCAAGCCCTGTCCAGCCTGGCCTTGGACACTTCCAGGGATGGGGCAGCCACAGCTTCTCTAAGCAACTGTGCCTCCCCACCCTCACAGGGAAGAATTTCTTCCCAGTATCCAGGCTAAATCTCTCCTCTTTCAGTGTAAAACCCTTCCCACTGCCCTTTCCAGGGGAGAAGTTGAAGGGAATTGCATCAGAGCCCTGGGAATGCACAGGGCACACGGGGTGGCTGAAAAGCAGCTGAAAACAGAAGCGGTGACTGCGGAGAGCTGGAGGAAGGCTCCTTACTTGGTTTGAGGGTTATTTTTTTTCATAGCATTTCAAAGAAGCAATTTGATAAAATGGCTATTAATTATGCCTGTCTTTGTTTGAGCAATTAAGGGGCCGCTTCACTTATGGGAGAGCCCAGACGGAGCCTGAATGAGGTCAGAGCAAAGCAAAGCCACCTCAAGCTTAATTACAAAAGCAGTTTGACGCTCTGAGTTTGGCCTCTGGAGCTGGATTTAGTTCCAAGACCAAGGGAGAGGCCTCTGCATCCCAAACCACTCGGGGAAGCAGGAATGAGGATGCTAACAAACCTTCCAGGGGCAGAAACAACGGGATGGCAGGAGCCGCCCAGGAGGAATCTCAGCCCGACGAAGCCTCAATGCCGGTGCGGGGACAACCTTACGGTGCCAATCCAGAGTGAAATGGAGCCCTGCAGCTCTAATTAAAAGGGCTGCTGTAGCTAATGATCTGCCCACTGCTAATTAACTTCCAAACGTGGAGGCTCCATTCACTTTGTGCTCCGCTGCTGGGTTTGCTGCTGTTCTCCAGGCTCCTCCTCAGGTCGGCGTTTTCTCTGAGCCATGCCCGGGAAGATCTCCCAAGCACGGATAACTAAATCTTTGCAAACCTCTGAGGTCTCTCCTCCTCTTTCTCCCCTCTCCTTTCACTTTATTTCATTTTTTCTCCTCTAATTTGCCCAATTCTGCTTCCAAGCCTCAGAAATTGGTGACTTATAATAGAAGTGTCTTCTCAGCCGTATTTATAGCACGGCGCCAGAGTGAGGCTCCCAGAAGGTTCAGGTAGCTGGGAAATTTAAATTTAGCTTGGGAAGGCTCCAAGGATGCAACCATGTCCTTTGGAAGAGGATTTTCCCCACTTTTCCCCCAATCTGAACCTCCCACACTCTGCTTTGATGGGGTGATTTGGATGTGAGATGGGATATGGGCTTTGCACCCCAGCTTTTTGTTGAAAATCAAATTTCACATCAGGGTCAGGTGGGGAAATCATCAGATTTAAGCAGCAGATTTGGGGTTGGTTTTAATGTGATTGAAGTCGTAGGTGAGGGGTTAATGAACAAGGGAGAAACTGGTTTCCTGACCCAAAAAAGTGACCTGTGGGGTCTCCATCCTTTCCTGTACCTGTCTGATCCCATCGTTTCCTCCTTTCAGAAAAAGAGTGTTGTGGAAGCGTGACTGGCAGCCAGCCTTTGCCATCTGCTCTGGCCCCTCATTACGGATTCACAACAAACATATGTGACAATTAGATCCGCAAAAACATCTCGTGGATCATATGTGGTGGGAACGCGGGCATATGCTCCCTGCCCAATAAATCCCACGTCGGAGCTGGGTCTGCTCCCAAAGAAGACACCGGGGAAGAGGGATGAGATCTTCTCCTCACCTACACTTGTGCACTAGAGGGAAGGTGTGGAAGAAGAATCCTGTTCTGCTAGAGGAGAAGGGAAATAAAGAATGTTGAGGGAGGATGGTTGGAGCTACTCTGGGCTTTGCAAAGGCCTGAACCCTTTTGTTGAGTAATTCCCTGAGGCCAAAAATCCCAGACTGTGCTCAATAAACCAAACCTGGCTCAGAGGCTCAGAGGAGCCTCCTGAGGTTGCACCTCCTCTGTTGAAGAAGCCCCTGTGTGCAAGCCCCACTGGCTGCACGGGTGATGCTACGATGAAAACAGCTCTCAGGAGCTAAAATTGAATTACTGCTCGGAAAGAAGTGGTTCCAAGAGAGGATGGCTGGAATAATAGTCCTTGACTCCTCAACTGCTCCAGAGGCAGACGGCGCTGGCGCCAGTGGCTCCCCTACTACACTGTGGGAACGTGCTCAAGGAGCAGAACCTCAGCCTGTGTGGCTGGGTGTCCTTGTCCCTTCACACCCCTTGCAATCTGGTGAAAAACTATTGTGGATGAGGCAAAAAATGTCCTTAGAGCCTGGAAAGGCATTCTCCTGGTTCCCACCTTTGAAAGAAGACACTTTCTGTCATCTCATGAGCCTCAATAAATTCTCAAGACATGGAGAAATCCCCTTTTTCCCCATATTTCCCCTTCCAGATACACTCCTGCTCTCTGCAAAATTGAAGCTCTCCTTACCTCTTCCTTCACCTCCCTTCCAATGTGCAGGAACGGGAGATGCCCCCACCACACAGGCAGCAGCGTGTCCATAAACATCCCCTTCTCTTTCCCCAAATTTCCATTTCATCACTCCCATGGCTTTGTTGTAGCAATAAATTGGGAATGGGACATCTGCACCTCAGCTGCTTCCAAGTTTTCAATAAAGGAAGCATCTGATACCTTTTTATTTCAGCACCCTTTTTCCCCCAAAAACGGTGGTGCCACAAGGGTGCCATGCCAGAGGGAAGCAATGGAAGGCTCTGAGCTGTTAATTTTCATTTAAAAGTTTAAATCATCCCATCCCTGGAAGACGTTCCTGGGGTGAATCCAAACCAAAGGCTTTGCTGGGGGTTCTGTTTAGTCAGCAGCTCAATGGAAGGAGAAACATCTGCTCCAGCCAGGCTGGAAAAATGCTGGATATCCCAAGCCAACAGATAAAAACATCAGTATTTCAGGAAGAGGTTTCCTTCTTTCCTGAGGATGAAAATATGGAAGTAAAAAAAAAATACAGTTGGTCATGCCTAATCTCAATCTCCATGGAAATAGGGAGAGGCTGAGTTTTAAATTAATGAAGCCACAAAGCTTAAGGATCAAAATAAAAGGGAAATCTTGCAAAAAACCCCTCTAGGGCTGGGAGATGTTAACAGGGAGCTGGGATGACTGGGGAGGGCTGTAAGGAAAGCATTGGGCTCTTCCCAGGTGTGGGGGGTTTGCAATTCGAGGCTGGAAAGAGTCACTCAGGGCAGGGAGGAGAAAAAGTCATCTTTTCAGCCAGAACTTGTTGAAGCTATTTGTTTTGGTTTTTTTTCTTTATTCTATCCCATACTGGGAAAAAACCTCACATATTTTGTAAAAAAATGAAAATAATTTGCTATTAAGGTTTCATTATGAAAAATCAGTTTGGGTGGGTTTTTTCCTAGAAAAAGTTCTCTTTTTTTCACAGTAAAATTAAATCCTCTGCTGGAAAAAAATTTGGTTCCCTGTAAAATGTGGGCATTAGCACTATTATTTTTCCCTACAAAAATGGAAACTGAGGCAAGGGGGTACTTCACCAACATTTGCAGAGGCTGAAGAGCCTGCACTGCACCAAGAACCAGCACAGTGAGAAGCCCATGATTCTAAAGAGGTTTCAAAGTAACCCAAAATTCTCCTTTTTGGGGTACAACCTCAAGAGGAGCCACGGATATATGGACTAAACCCTGGACAATATTGTGCCCAACCCTGGACATCATGTGGCAAAATAGAGGCAAGTTTATCACTCCCTTCCCCTCCCTTTCCACATCCCTCAGCCCTCAGCAAATACCGCTGTTAAACCTTGCCCAAGGAAACAGCTGAAGAAAGAAAAACAAAGTCACTGGACTCCGAGACAGATCATGGAAACAGAGGAGATAAATCCTGAGAATGCAGCTGGCACGGGGACGAGAAGACAAATACTGAAATAAATATGAAAAGAAGACAAGTTTGGGCTACAGGGAACGTGTGAGCCAGAGAGAGAGAGAGAGGAAATGGCACTAAAATAGACGAGGTTTCCTGGAGACAAAGGTAAAATTGGGAAAAATGAGATCTAAACCGAAGGGGGATAAATCATGAGGGCAGCAAAGTCTGAAAATTATTGGGAATGAAGCCTTCCCAGCAAGTGAGACATTCCCTGCAAGACAGATCTGCTGCGAGCAACAAACACAGCTCCAGTGACAAAGACAAAGCCAGAGGGAAGTAGAAAAATTGGGTCGATGACCCTGACTTGGCTGCTTCTCCTGAGAGGGTTTCTGCTGCCACATTCCCAGGTTTGGGCTTCAGGAAGTTCCTCTTGCACAGCTTTAGCAGTGCCTCCCCAAAAAGAAAAATTTGTGAGAAAAGCAATACAGGGAACAGGTATTTTTGCCCAGGAAGATGTGTATCCAAAACATCAGAAGCTCTTCACTTCCAAAATAAAGGGGAAAAAGTGGGGAAAACTGCTCAGGCTGCAGCTGCCTTCTCTAGAGTGGGGTTCAACCATGAGACCATAGAATCATGTTACTTAATGAAATATTATGTATTATAATATGTATGTCAATGATTATTTAGGTTGGAAGAGACCCTTAAGATCAAGTCCAACCATTCCCCCAGCACTGCCAAGGCCACCACTAAACCATGTCCCTAAGGGCCACATCCCCACAGTTTTAAATCCCATACTGGGAGATGGATCCAACCATTTTTGATGAAGGTTTTTAGCAGAAATGTTGCTTTTTACAGCTTCTTCACCCTCCCAAAAACCCCAAGTTGCTAAACAACCCCCAAAGCCACTAAATCCTCCACAGAGATGCCAGGACCATGAGGAAGGCCTGTGCTGGGGCTTCTCCTCAACCCTGTGACTCCTGAAGACCCAGAAGCTTTTTTCCCCTCGGGCTCCTCTCCTGCTCCTTGTCTGGGTGACTCCTCACAGATAAATAACAGCAGTGATCCCAAATCGAGATCACAACATGCTTTACACTTCTGCCTTGCACTTGGAGCAGGGAAAGCTCTCTCCAGACTGCAGGAAGACAGCATGGGATTTTTTTACCTTCGTGCCAGGCAAAGCTGTGACATAAAGCCTACAGCTTGTTACAGGCTGGGTTGTGGTTTTTTTGTTTTTTTTTTTTCCACATCTCCCCCACTTTGCTTTGGCAAAGCAAATGAGTTTTCAGCTGGGAAGAGCATGTGGCACGCCAAACACACCCCCAAATTTCCACCAGGAAAGCAGAAATCTGCACACCAAGACACGGAAACTTGGCAGCTCTCTTTTACAGGGGGGGAAGTATTAAAAAGCCAATGATTTCTGCAGAGAAAACCCGGTGTTTTGCCACAAAAACAACATCTTTTTGCTTGCTCATAAACCTATTGCAACATCTTGACTCATTTGGCAGTGGTTTGTGGCCAGCATGAGGCTCTCAGTGAAGTTTTTGGTGGAAATATGAAAATTCATGGAATTTTGAAGGTGGATTTGAAGCTGATCTAGATGGGGACAGCAGGATCCCCTTAGGAAGGGGTTGTTGCCCCCAGAGACTTGGGGACAACCTCATGGGTACTGTCCCCTCCCTGGGCAGCATCGAGGCTGCTCAACACCACGGTTTCCCAGACCCCCAAAAATTTCCTGGGGGGTTTTCTCCTGAGACAAGAACAGAGAGGAAAATGCATGAGCCAAAAGAAAGAGCAGACACAAGAGCTGGTGTCAAAGTTCTGCTCAGCTCAAACATCCAGCACATCCCATTGATGTGTCCTTGTGTTTGTGCATCCCACACCTGCTTCCAGCTTTTTATGGCCACATTCCCTCTGCGCTTGCTGCTCTCCCGGCCTTTCCCCTCTCTTCCTCTCTCTGATTTATATAATTTGAAGTCCTGGTAGAGAGCTGATATTATGACACGTCCAGACTTCAAAATAAACCTCCCTCTTGATACCGGGTTATTTTATTGGGTGCATCAAGGCTGAAAACAACCTCATTCATCTTAAGAAATGTATTTTCCCATTTGCTGTATAAATACATACATGTTTCCTTGCATTATTCACCTGGGCACGGCAGATAGATGAGCAGCAACAAAGGCACCACATTTTTATTTCTCATTCTGTAACAGAAAAGGCACCAGGGAGGTTTGTGGCAGGAGCTCAGCGGTGCAGAAAAATCAGCTGGGGCAAAGGGTGGCAAGAAAATTGAACGCAGAAGAGATATCCCAAAATAGTCGAGGGATGGGGACAAGGTCTGGTCTTCAGGGTCCTTGTCCAGGTCAGAGAGATGGTCTGGAAACACAGGA
The DNA here is from genome assembly GCA_013398175.1 of Climacteris rufus. Taxonomy (NCBI): domain Eukaryota; kingdom Metazoa; phylum Chordata; class Aves; order Passeriformes; family Climacteridae; genus Climacteris; species Climacteris rufus. The sequence goes on along the minus strand of VZRZ01003127.1, from coordinate 458,256 downwards.
ATTAGAGGTGGAAAAAAAAACAAAGAACAGATGAAAAATTAGACAAGGAGAAGAAAAAAAAATAGGCAAAGAAGAAGAGGGAGGGATAAAAAGAGAGGGGAAAAAAATGAATAATTGAAAGTCTGTAATAAACACAGTGTAGACACAGGAAAAATGCCCGTGTGAAAATGTAATTACTGCTGTATCAATAACATCAGCACAGAGAGGCTGCACTGGGGTTATGGCCAAAACAAGCCATAAGTCTTGGGAACTCTCAGTTCAGATGTGCCATAGAAATCATCTGTGTCCAGGTCCGGGCAACTTCATTCCCCAACACCTCCATGGGGATTTCAGGAAACAATAAAGAGGAAACGCAGCCTTTCTTCAAACCACCTATGAGACTCATGCAGGACTGTGAGCCCTGTTGGGTTTTAGCAGCAGTTCCACTCATCCTGTAGAGACCAGGTTAGGGGACAGATGGCTGTGCCAACAGACCCAGTGGCCAACAGCCCCATGGCCAACAGCCTCAACAGCCAACAGCCCAAATGACCAACAAAATCCAGTGACCAACAGACCCAATGGCCAACAGCCTCAATAGCCAACAGCCCCAATGGCCAACAGACCCAATGGCCAACAGACCCAATGACCAACAAATCCAGTGACCAACAGCCCCAATGACCAGCAGACCCAATGGCCAGACAACAGACCTGATGCCCAACAGTCCCGATGGTCAACAGAACCAATGACCAATAGACCTCATGGGCAACAGATCCAGTGGCCAATAGACCTCATGGCTGGCAGCCCAAGTGACCAACAGATCAACAGCCCCAGTAGCCAAAATCCCCATGGTCAACAACCGCAATGGCCAACAGCCCTGATGGCAAAAAACCCCAATGGCCAACAAAGACAGGAGCCAACAGCCCCAAAGGCCAACACACTCGATGGCCAACAGCCCCAATAGCCAAAAGTCCCCATGGCCAACAACCCAAATGGCCAACAGCTCTGACATCTAAAACCACCAATGACCAGCGGAGCAGTGACCAACAAGTCAGTGTTTGCCCAGCTGGCCTGGGGATGCTCTTGGTCAGAACTCATGGATTTCTAGTCCTGCCTTGCCCTCGTGAAGCAGAAAGTGCAAGAAAAGAGTTAAACCCCCACCTCCCTTCCTTTGGAGCCCAGGATGACTCGGAGCCTACAGCTGCTATTTATAAATCACTGCTGGGGATACGCTGTGGATTTCTCTTAATTGGACATCACTGCTGACTGTAATGAGTCCAAAATAAGACACTCTTTCTCTTCATTAACTTCCTGCATGAATTTGGAATTTGATTTCTTTGCACGAACAATTTTCACTCACCAGTGGCCGCAGTGCTACAAGGGGATACTGGTTTCTTAAACTCATCCCAAGTAAAGTGATAAAATTCTTTATCCTAAGAAACTGTGCCCTGCACTGCCTCAGCCTTGTGCAGCCTGAGGACCTCACCCTGCAAATTCATCGTCCTGTAGGAAACTTAACCCATCACCCGGCTGTCCAGGGGTGCTCCTGCTTTAGCCTCATCCAGACTCAGCTGGGAGCAAACCAGGCCAGGAGGCGTCCGTGGTGCTTTGCCCTCTCCTCACACACCACAGCCTGCTGCAATGCTACTCCTTCCCCACACCCCCGCCCCACCTGGCCCCAGAACTGCCGATAAACCCACCCGAGACGCAGATTTAATGTTATCGGGAGATGCAGAGCATGTTTAGCAGGAACTTGAAGGATCATAGCAAGAGGCCTGGATGTAATCCAGGCTGCAGCAGATAAGGAACTGAAAAGCCGCTTCTGCTTCTGCCTCTTTTCCTTTTTCTTTTTTTTTCCTTTTTTCTTTTCTTCTTCCTTTTTTTTTTCCTTGGTTCAAGATTGCAAAGAGTCTGAGAAAGAAGAAAGGGAGACACGGGGCCCGAGCGATAACGGGTGATGGACGTGACGCCATCTCCTCCCCGAGAGTACCAGAGATTGCAAAGCATTGAGAAATCAAACTGACAAGTGGGAACACAGGCTCAGCATAAGAAACGGCAGCTTGTTCTGAGCTCCTGCAGGCCTGGAGAGCTTTTCGCTTCTCCTTACGATGGATTAAGTGGACGTTGGAGACTGATAATTTTGAACTCCTTCTGCAATGTGTTCTGGCTTGTCATATCCTGGGGGAGGCCTGGAGCTGCAGAGACAGCACCCTGCGTGAGTCTCGTAGCCACAGAACTCCTCAAACCAAGCAGAGGGATTGGGAAAAGCCAGGCCTTGCAAGGCTGGGGACACCAGGTAGCCTTTTTATACCTGGCCAACCTCAGCTGTGGCTTTTCCATGCCAGGGATGGGTGAGGAAGCAGGCCAGGATTCCAACTGGTTTGGCTGCAGAAGACTTTGACCTTGGCTAAAAAGCAGCTGAAATTCAGTAGATTTCCCAAGAACCCAGAAGATGGCAACCTCATCAATCTTGGAGTAGCAATTTTTGGCAGGTTTGGGGAGAGAAGTAACCCTGCACCCCCAGTTGCTCAGCCCAGGGGAGCAGCTGGGGGTTGTGCTACAGCCAAAAAATGCTCCCTCTGTGCTGGACCCACCTTGGCTCACCCTCTTTGCCTCAGTTTCCCTCCCACCTCAAGGAAAAATCATTCCTACATCCCACAGGAATGGAGGGGGGGTAGCTGAATTTCAGCAGGAGAAAAGAGAGGTAAATCCCAATATCAGCACACACAAGAAAAAAAGAAGAAAAAACCTCCCATCATCAGGCAGGTGTAATGCTGCCCTGGGGGAAAAACATCCTAATGAAAAAAAAATGAGGAATGCAATCCTCCTTCCTAATTATTTTGCAGTCCTACATGCGCAGCACCAGCTCGGATCCAATCCTTGCTCCTGGGAATTGTTTTTTTAAGCCTTTCCTACGTCCCCCTTTCCTGCATTGCTCTGGTCCGTGCAGGCTGAGCTCCATCCTGTTGCTGAGCCTGGCAGAAGGAGCTGCTCCAAAGGGCAGGGGATGCTCGATGTGCAGATCAGAGCTGGAGGCTCCTTTGAAATTCCCCAGGGCAAAGGAGCGGGGCTGGAACGAGATGCCCCGGCTGAGCCCCATCCGCTTAAAATTGGCCGAGAAATCCGTTGGCTTTGATGAAAAATGCCTTCCCTTGCCTTTGATGCTCCTGTCCAAACAGCGTGAGGAACCAAGCTGATAGCACGGCTCTCACCTGAGATGAAGGCAAGGAAAAACATGCCCGGATGGATATTCCATCCTCCGCTGAACTGGGAGCGAGGAGAGGGAACGTGGAAGTTTTAATTTACAGACTCAGAGGCAGCCGATGCTGGGAAGTGTCTATAACCCAAATGAGAAATAAAGATTGAAACGTGAAAGCCCCATCAGCGTAAGTGGCAATTGCTCATCCAGGCACAAACTTAATATTCCTGGGCCAGAAAACCAGGATTGGAGAGAAAATAAAAACATAGAGAGTGATCCCTACACACATCCATAAATTTATAATTTGTAACAAGCCCTTGAGGTTTCAGAGCACCAATGTGTTTTAGGGGGGGTTGTGCTGAGTTGAAGTTTTGGGTTTAGCTGTTTTTTGCCCATTTTCAAGGAAAATTATGATATTGGGTTAGAAAGAACCTTAAAGCTGATCTCATTCCACCCCCTGCCATGGGCAGGGACATCTTCCACTAGACCAGTCCAAACTGGGTGTGAACATTTTCTCCACTTGCAAGGAAATAGTTCAATACCCAACAGGGTAGAGTCAAAACATCTTGGAATTTTGATTAATCATGAGATCTCCATACGGGATGCATAATCATCCCATCCCTGCCTGTGCCACCCAGTCAGATGTAGGTCTGCCTGTGATACCGATCTCCAATAAACCCTTGAGCACGGGGAGAGATCCAGAAAGACAGAAGAAAACGAATGTTGTGCCAATATGTGGGAAGGATAAACAAGATGACCTGTGTAATTACAGCCCTGTCAGCCTGACATTGATTTTGGGCGAAATAATGGCATGTCTGCTACGGGACTTGTTTAATAAGGAATTAAAGGGAATAACATAAAAGATGACAATCAACAAGGATTTATGAAAAATAAATCTTGCCCAGCTAAGTTGATATCTTTTTTTGATGAGGTTATAAATTTGGGCTGATAAAGGTGACGCTGTCAGCACAATGTACTCGGGCTCCAGCAAGGTTGGGTTCTGCGTGACATCTTGATTAAGAAACTGGGATGGCAGGAAATCACCATGGCAGAAATTAGATGGATTAAAAACTGCCTGGTTGACAACTTCCAAAAGGCACCTCTTGAAGTGGGAATCAAGAGCGCCTTCTGCTCCCGCTGCCTGCGAGGGCCGGCTGGCTCCACCTGACATTTCTATCAATGACCTGGAAGAAAACATCCCATCACCCCTGATAAAGTTTGCAGCTGACACAAAGATCAGAGGCAGGGGAGGGAGAGGAAAGGGCATCAATACCAGATGCATCTTAATAAAATAGTTCAGCAGAGCCAGAGAAGGAAGAGTCTTCCCTTGGCAGCAGGGATGGGAGAGGGGCTGATTGACAGCTGGGCAAGGATTGGAAGATGAAATAATAGAATCCCAGAATCCCAGAATGATTTGGGTTGGAAAAGACCTTACAGATCATCCAAGTCCAACCCCCCTTCATTCAAGTCCAACAACTTCCACTGTCCCAGGCTGCTCCAAGCCCCGTCCAGCCTGGCCTTGGACACTTCCAGGGATGGGACAGCCACAGCTTCTCTGGGCACCCTGTGCCAGGGCCTTCTCACCCTCACAGCCAAGAAATCCTTCCCAATATCCCATCTAGCCCTGCCCTCTGGCATTGGGAAGCCATTCCCAATTGTCCATCCCTTTTCCCAAGTCCCTCTCCAGCTCTCCTGGAGCCCCTTGAGGCTCTGGAAGGCCTCTAAGGTGTCCCCAGAACCTTTTCTTCTACAGGTGAACACTCTCATCTCTCCCAGCCTGACCCCAGGGCAGAGGGGCTCCAGCCCTTGGAGCATCGCCATGTTTTTCATGCAGAAAACCCTCTTTTCCAGCTTTTTGATATGAAAAGATAGAAACTCCAGGGTATTTTGGAGCACACTTGCTTTGGTTCTTCCTGGTAAAGCCATGGAACACCCTGTTCTGTGTGCACCTCTTCCACATTGCTCTTCTCCCTCAACTTCAGCTCATTCCTCACGCATTTTGTAGGATTTCAAGGAGTTGCAGCACTTAGACGCTACTGCAAATCCCACGAGGCACCTGGCTAAACCTTTAGGCTTCCAGCTATATTAAAAACTTGTCCTGAAGTGACTTCCCAGAGCCAAGCACTGCGGGACTGGCTCTGCACTGGGAGGGCTTCAGGCAGTGTGCATCCAACTCAAGGTTCCCTCCCTGCTCTTCAGCTCCCATCCTTTTTTCCAGAATTGTGTCTTTCCTTGGGGGAAAAAAACCCTCTTGCAAGCCCCACGTACCAGAGCTGCTGTGGTTTTGAAGCTGCCTCATGTGATTTCTCCAAACACCAAGCACACAACACTTTGGGGCTCTCCAGAGAGAGCACTTTATTGCTTCCAGAGTGGGTTTTTTCAGCTCCTGCAATCCAATGCCCGAGAATAATGGACAGACTTCAACCAAAGGAATTTAATTCTGCTCCTATTCCTTTCAGATCAGAGCCTGTGTCAGCAGGGTGCTCTTACAACAAGAGACTATTATAGCTTATCCAACACTTGGCAAGTTCTCAATCCAGAGAACTGGTTTGTACTCCAGTGATTGCTGCTCCATGGCGCATCTTAATGGAGAGCCACAGCTGTGCCTGGGACCTGTAGGAGAAGGTCTGAAAGCCTTTGGCACCAAAGAAACACACTGGAAAACTTTGTGGAGGTCTGGGGTCAGTTTTAGTTGGAAAACACACATCAGGTCCGGTGGCTTGGAGTTACTGAGCTGAGTCCTTTCATCCAGCTGTTCCTACCCACAAGAAAAAGCACGAGGCAATTGCACCAGAGGTGAGTGAAATTCCCAGGTCCATGGAGCATCCTCAGACACTGCACTAGACCCACATCCAGACAAAAAACACTCCATTTTTTATTTCCTCATTCTTTCATTGCAGGAAAGTCCTGGGAACAAACTGACCTGCAGACCAATGTCCCACCTGACAGACCAGCTCACAGCAGGCCTCAAATCCAAACCCCCACACCTTTTTTCCTCCAGTTATTGTTTATGTTTACATGCTGGAGCCAGGCAGAAGGGAATGAAAGCCAGCAATCCTATTTCTTGTGCTCTTGCCTTGCCAAAATAGTACATCTTCCCATCCTGTGCCCTGAGCAAGCATCCAACTCCCTTTCACTCCAGCAAACACTCCCCAGGCCCGGCCGGAGAGGTAACCTGAGGATGCTCAACGTGTCACTGTGGATGACACATGCCTCTCTCTCAGGATGTGGGATAATGAGCTTCTCCGTGGTCTCCCAAGGCAGGAATGTATTTATGGCACAAGGGGAGATTTATGGAGTTTTTCTTTAAAATCTGTCAGCTAATAATAGCGGCGGCTGGGCCGGGGTGAGCGGGGCTCGCACACAGGTATAAATCAGGGGTGCTCCTGAGCCCTGCCAGCATTTCCTCCCGTTTGGACACCAAGGAGATCATATCCTGTGCAAACATGTGCACCAAAGAGAGGAGAATAAGAAATATCCCAGCCAGGTGGCCAAAATATACTCTTATATATATCCCAGTGCTCCCCTTGTTCTTCCCTGCCAGAGCATCCAGCCCCGAATCGTGATCTTCCTACAGACCAGATATTGCTTCCCAGGGCAGGGATAGCCCAGCCAGAAGAGGTTATCCATGCTCAGAATGATTCATTTTTACCCTACCAAGCAACCCGTATATCTTGTCCTCCACCAGCGAGCGCAGTCGATGAAATGCTTCCCTGGCATTTCACAGCCTTGAACAACACTAATGCCCTAAAAATAATCTTTTTCCAAACAAAATAGATGCACATTACAGTTTTTTTTTGTCAGTGGAGGTCTGTATAAAATAGCTAACAGGTTCCAGAGGGATGCATCCTGTTAATTCCACTCATGGTAAAGGTCTTCTAAAACGCCCCTGGTGCCTGAAGCGCTGATGAGGTTCCAGGTTTGCTGGTTTGTTGACCGTGTGCTGGGCTCCCAGCAGAGCCCGTGAGGTGGCCTGGAGACAGGCCCTGGATGCAGAGCCACGATGTGCAGCCACGCCAGTCACAGCTCAAAAGCATTACTGAGCAATCCTGGGCACTTCCCAGCTCCTACAACAGAGCTGAGGGAGGGGGACAGGTTTGTGAACAGCTCCTGCCTTTTTTTCCCTTCCTGCCACGTTGGGGAAGAGCAGGGGCTGATGCTGATCTCTGCTCTCTGGTGCTCAGTGATAGAACCTGAGGGAATGGCTGGAGCTGTGTCGGGGGGTCAGGTTGGATATCAGGGAAAGGCTCTTCCCCCAGAGGGTGCTGGGCACTGCCCAGACTCCCCAGGGAATGGGCACAGCCCCAAGGCTGCCAGAGCTCCAGGGGCGTTTGCACAAGGCCCTCAGGCACAGGGTGGGATTGTTGGGGTGTCTGTGCAGGGCCTGGGGTTGGACTGGAAGATCCTTGTGGGTCCCTCCCACCTCAGGAGATTCTGTGATTCTGTGATTATTTTAGTGCAGCGCTCAAAGCGTGATCTCCAGGGAGATCTTAGAGCCCTTTCCAGTGCCTAAAGGGGCTCCAGGAGAGGTGGAGAGGGGTTTAGGACAAGGGCCAGGAGTGCCAGGACAAGGGGGAATGGCTTCCCACTGCCAGAGGGCAGGGTTAGATGGGATATTGGGAAGGAATTGTTCCCTGGGAGGGTCGGGAGGCCCTGGCACAGGGTGCCCAGAGCAGCTGGGGCTGCCCCATCCCTGGAAGTGTCCAAGGCCAGGCTGGATGGGGCTTGGAGCAACCTGGGATAGTGGAAGGTGTCCCTGCCCATGACATGGGCTGGAACAGGATAAGCCTTAAGATCCCTTCCACCCAAACCATTCTGGGATTCTGTGATTTACAAATGTAAATGCAGAAATGCAAATGAGCATTTTGCTGCAAACTCTTGGCGAGAAAACTTCCCAACAGCTCTGGGCAGATGCAAACCCTCACAGGTTCCACCCTCTTCCATTTCCAGCCACTAATTCCATCCACTGGAAGCAAAACCCCAGCAAACGTGGGGAATATGTTAAGTCACCCTGCAGCTGGATGAGGAGAAAGTCAGCTCTTTAAAATCCCTTCCTACCTAAACCATTCTATGATTCTATTATTTGCTGCTGGGTAGGAAGGACCTGGGGATGTACAGGCTCTGCATTTTTCCCCAAGTGATCCCCTTGCCATGATGCACCTCATCCCCCCTCTTCTTGTCCTTCACCCATTGCCCCCAAAACCCATTAAACCCTCACCACAGGGGTCTGGTTTTTATTTCCTGCCTAGGTCACCTATTTTTGCAAGTCCAACTTGAGAGGCCCCCAATGTAATGTCCTCACGTCCATCATGTCCACTCATTTCTGCTCCAGGCAGTTTTATCTCTTCCTGCAGGGCCAGCCCGGGCTTGGTGGTGGACTGAGTAATTCAATAGGTTTGCAGATCTGTCTCGAGTCAATTTTAATTCTATTTAAAGGACAGTCGATAGGAGCCTCTCTGGGGGTTTCTGAGCAGGAATTTCATATTGCGCTGAATATGCGCCGAGTGCCCCGGCCGGCGGGGAAGGAATCTCAGCATCGATGAGACAGAAAGGATGGCATGGGAAGCACTTTGAAACCTTCCTCCTTTGCTATTTTAGGCTCAAGCAGAGAGCCTCAGAGCAGGCTCAGGAAGGGGTCAGGCAGGAGATGGCTCCCGATGTGATTTCTGTGCAATGCTCCACTCACTTGATGCCCATGAAGACACAAATTGTCCCCTTCTCAAACATCAGCAGCCAAAAGTCCACCCTGATGCCAGATTTCCACTGCTGTGAAGCCATCCCTGAGGTTTGGGGGAGATGACAGGCAGCAAAAAGGAGATATCCCAAAAAGATGAGATCTGAGCAGCACTACATGACCATTACAACCTGCTCTACCTCCCTGTTTGCCATAAAACACAGAGTAATGTCCCAGATTAATAAAGAAAGAAAGCTTTCAATGCTGCTGCTCCTCTAAAACATTCCCTTAAGTGCAGGATGAGATGTTCGAGCACTAAGATGCAGTTTTTATGCAACTTAATAAAAGGGAAAAATGATATCACCGCTGGAAAAAACAGAATGAGTGCAGGGGAATTGGATTGCATCACTTCACCCTCTGATCAATCCCAAGATCACGTGGCACAGGCACAGGGGGAGTTCTCAGCACTGCAGGAGAGCTCAAGGAAAGCTTTGCTCAGGCATTTCTAGTGGGGTAAAATCCCATGAACCTAGAGGGAAATATTTTCCCACTGGTCAAAGCAGGAAAAAATTCCAGAGCCATCCCATAAACTGGCTGCTCTAGGAAAATGATCATCCAGATGAGGAATGTGGGTCCATACTCAGGGACAAATCCACCCACCTCACATCAAAGTGCTGGCAAACCAGGGGTTAAACCCCTCTGGGTTTTCCAGGGGCATGGGGGGCCCCTGCTGATGCTTCCACCGTTTTTATGGCACGTCATGGGATTCGCTCCCGTTGCGGGGAGCATCCAGCCGACTGCTCCAAATGAAATTGTCCATTCCCTGCTGGAGATAATTAACGTATATCAAAGAGGAATTTAGCTGGAGTGGCTATTTCAGTAACACGCAGCGTTCTCCCTCACTTTGGGTTTGTTTTCGAAATTGCACATAAAGTGCAACTGCGGCACATTTACTTTTCTATTATGCCTCCGAAATTAAGTTAGATGGCCCTAATAATAGCATTGCCTTTAAAATAACGTTGTGTTTAAAGAACAAACTCTCCAATGTCGCCGGCGCAGCAGATTTGTCTTGTGCTTAATTTCCACTTGCTGTTGTATTATTAGACATTAACATGATAGTTTTGTTTAATCTCTGGCTCCGTCGCCCATGGCTGACTCCAAACCGATCGCTTGCCCCTGTTGATGAAAGTCCTAATTCATCCTTGTTAGTGCAATTAGGAGGAAATTGGATCACGGTGCCACTTCCCACAAAAGGTCTGGGAGAGGGTGAGGCTCTCCCCCGAGAGGTGATGCCAGCAGTGGGCTCTGGGCTGCAGGAGGATTAGGCGGCCCCTGGGAAGATGATGGGGACAAATGAATTGAGACTCAGTGAAGTTTTTAAGTGGGTTTTGATGGATTTCGCTGGTCTTGTCCCAGCATGGAGTGCGTAGGAATCCATCCCAGACACCCAGCGAAGGTCAGCAGCATTTTGAGGTTGTTTTGAGCACACCTATGTGAAGCGTGGAAGAAATGTGAAAATAACAAGATTCTTTTTTTCCAAAATCGAAGTCCTCAAAAGCTCTCAAGAAAGTGGCTCTGGTTTCTTTCTAGCATTTTCTCTCCATGGACAACTTTCTCCCAAGCATGAACATGGGAACAGAAAAGAGATTAAACTCTCTTCAACTACGGCATCAAAGTAAGGTGGGTGTTTGTAGAGTGGCTCCCCCAACCTCTGCACCTCCACTTTCCCTCCTTTCAAGCTTTCCTGGGTTCATTTAAAACCCCCACATCCAGGACGACATGGAGACCCCGGGATTGCTTTGGGTGTTGCTTCCCATCCTGGTCAACACGGGACCTGCAGCAAAATCCACTGAAAAATCATCAGATCTTGGGAAGTTGCTGCCCTTTTGCAAAAATCAGGCCCACAGTCCCTCATGTTTGGGATATCAACTTTATATTACAGAATTTTGGTAGAAAAAGAGGGAATTCAAGATAACTAAGCAGGAATTCCTTTGGCTCTCACCCCACCTGGGTGAGTGTCTTCCTGCATCTCAGAAAGTGAATTAAGCTAAACCAGACAAACAAGCTTTTATTGCTTAATGAAATCAATTCCTCGTGGGTACAACCAGAAAAGGCACAAAAGGTTTCATTCCAAAGGAGATTAAATAACTCGGGTTTCTTAGCTCAGAAAAGAGGTGGCCAAAGGAGGGTTTGATGGAGGTTTACAAACCGGGGATGAGGTAGAGAGAACAAAAGGAAATTCCTCATTTCTACAAGTGATTTAAGATGGAATTGGCACGGGATAAAATTAGCAAGAGGTAGGTTTAAAGAAAAGAGTTGGTTGAACTGCAGAACTCATTTCCAAAAGATTTCTTGGAAATCCGAATTGTAGATGGAGTGAAAGTGAAGGATTGGACAAACTCAGGGGAAGTGATCCATTCCAGTATTAAATACATAATTTTTTATTCAGAGAATAAGCTATTATTTTTATTATTAATTATTATTGCTGTTGTTGTTACTGTATTATTATTTATGTATAACTTGCAGATGCAATCATGGCATGGGGAGCATTTATTTAGGACTATTTATAGGAGTAATTTATTCAGAATAGCTTTGTATGTACATTAATCAATTTTCCCACCATTGCTTGCAATCACTAAGATCTGGTCCCTCTGACAAACCCCAGGGGAATATGGAAGAATAGTCCAAGGATCAAAAAAAATTAATATATTTGGGTAATTAAACCAAGAAATGCTCAAGGCAGGAGGCAGATGATCTGAAATTGGTCAGGGTTGTCAAGAGTCCAAACATCCCTCTCCCCCAAAATAGGTATTTTCTGATAAGTTTGGGGCATCTCCCAGGCTCCACATTGACTCTATTGCTTCTTTCAGTCTTTGGGATTTGGGCACCATCCTTTTATACCCATGGCTTGTGCCAAGCCCATCATGATGGCCCTGGGTGCTGGGATACTGACCCAGAGAGCCAAAAGAAGGAGCCATTCCCAGTGGGATTTGCAGATGTGCCCAGCTGGAGGAGGCAGCCAGTACCAATGAATCCAGTTCAGTTCTCACCACAACAAGCTGGGAAAATCACAGTAGAAACAGCAAAAATAGACTGGAATTTGGGTAGAGTTTCACTTCCCTCCCCTCCACTGGCAGCTCTTCTCAAGCTGTTCTGTAGATCAGGGTTTGTTCACGCTCTCACGTGGGCTCGTTATCTGTACCAACAGCCCCAACAATAACTCCACAAACCCTCAGCTGCTCTTGACCCACAAACACTCCCTGGTTTTTTGCTGGAATTTCTGTCTTCTCCCAGGGAGAGGAAACCACGTGTGCTCTCAGTAGCCAGGAGTGTGTCCTGCTCGTCCCTCAGGGATGGCTGAAGAGGCTGGAGGAGCTGCTTGTGGAGGAGAGATCTCCATGGAGCAATCATGGTGAGGAGGCAAACCTTGGAGAGCCCTTGGATGGTTGTCTCCAATCAATTGTGTGGCAAAATCACTCAGAAATAAAACCCTACACTTGGCTAGAGGCAGGAGGGTGAAATTCCAGCCCATTCAGCATACAGGTGTCCTGTGATCCACCACCCAGGAAAGGGTGGCTGCTGCACATCCCCATGCGCTGGTTCTCAAAATGATGATTTTCTTTCTCTTCTGAAAGTTTTTTGGAGAGGAAGGGCAGAAGGTGATGCAAAATGAAGAGCAAAGAAAGAGCTGAAATGGGTTTTCCTGGAGCAGAAACCTTTATTTCCCAGCATGTCACCAACTGGCACACGGCAGGGCTGGGACAATGTTGTCATGAGGGGTTTTTGGGTTCAGATACCCCTTTTTAGGGTGTTTTTTAATTTTCCAGCCAGGTTTTCCTTGCAGAGCTCACAGTGTGCTTGGTGAAGCACTAACTGGATTTGATGGGCTGGGGAAAATAGACTTGGACGGTGAAGGATGGAAGGGAAAGACTCGGGAATAAATGCTCTGTTGTCACAGTCTTATTAACCTTCTCTCAGTCTAATCCTGTCCTTAATTGACTTTATTCTGATTACAGTCTTGATAGGCCTGTATCAGCCTGGGAAGGTGGGGTGGGAAGTGGCAGTGAGGGATGCAATGGATACGGAGCGAGCTGGAGGAGAGCAAAACAAAGCAGCAAAGTGCCTCCCCTGGTGTGCCTGCGTGGCTGCTTCCCATAACAGCAAACGCCAGGAAAAGGAAATGAAAACTTCCCAAAAAGGCTAAAAAAGAAACCTCCACCCCAACAAACTGCAAGCTGCTGTTGTGATAATTAAGAGGCTTTGAACTGTTCGTTTAATACAGACGAAAATCCCATCTGCAGGTAATGGGGAGACGAGGCTCAATGCCTAATCAGCCAAACGCTTGGAAAAGCAACATCCCCCCGTCTGCCTGCAATCAGTGCGGGAGCAGAGGCTGCCATTCCTTGAAGTGGCTCTCGGCGAGGGTTCCGTAATTGTCTCGGCGGAAAGTAAGAGGTCCCCCTAGTGCAGAGCAATAAATCAGGGATAATAATAACTCTTTCCAAAATAATCCTCAGGCAGCAACAAAATCCAGCGGAGAAGGTGGTACGGAGTCAAAACGTGGCACCTGGATCCCAGGGTTAGGTGGGTCTATAAATACCCTGAGCCTTTCCGTGCCCCTGCTCTTGCCATAATACATTGTTATTAGGAGCACTCAGCTAAAGCTTTCAGAGTTTTGCAAATCTATTTCTTTTCCGACTCTTTCTCATGCTGTGATGCTTTTTGCTCCATCACCCCGAATGTTGGGCCTTGCACGGCGGGTGCTGAACTCCCAGGGCCTCGTTGTGTGAGGGGAGGTTGGGGACACCCCAGGGCTGCCCTGGGGGCTGGGAGCCACTTCAGCAAAGCAGAGGCTCAGCTCAGCCACTCCAACAGGTCCTTGAGCTTTAGCAGCTTTTCCAGCAAGGCCGGGCTTAGAGCCAACGCCCCTGGGGTGGGTTTGAGGATTTGTGTCATCGAGGCAGCCCAGGCGTGACATGGGCTGAGCTGCTGGATGTTGTGAGATCTGAGACTGCAGCCCAGAGAGACAAACCTGTACTGGGATCATCCCACAGCATGGGGAGGGGGAAATTCTGCCCTCCGCCCTGCTCAGGTGAGACCCCACATGCAGAGCTGAATCCAGCTCCAGAGCCCCCAGCATGAGAAGGATGTGGAGCTGCTGAAACGAGTCCAGAGAGGCCACAGAGATGGTCCAAGGACTGGAGCCCCTCTGCTCTGGAGCCAGGCTGGGAGAGCTGGGGATGCTCACCTGCAGAACAGAAACTCCAGGGAAACCTCAGAGCACCTTCCAGAGTAAAGGGGCTCCAGGAGAGCTGGAGAGGGACTTGAGAAAAGGGCCAGGAGTGACAGGACAAGGAGAGGTTGGTTTCCCACTGGCAGAGGGATGGGAAGGATATTAGATGGAATATTGGGAAGGAATTGTTCCCTGTGAGGGTGGGGAGGCCCTGGCACAGGGTGCCCAGAGAAACTGTGGCTGCCCCATCCCTGGAAGTGTCCAAGGCCAGGCTGGGGCTTGGAGCAACCTGGGATAGTGGGAGGTGTCCCTGCCCATTGCACAAGGTGGAACAAGATGAGCTTTAAGGTCCCTTCCACCCAAACCATTTCAGAATTTTGTGATCCTAATGTCATTTTCTGGATGATCCCTGAAGCACCTGCCCTGACGTGGCTCACAAATCCCTTTTTAGCAGTGGGATACTCTATGGGCTAGAACTCTCTGCCTTCACATCTCTGCTCTGCAGAACTCCCAGGTCCCCTTGGCAGCTCTGTGGCCGTGACAGGGCTGTGTGACATCCCCACTCTCACTACAATACTTGTGGTTTTATTCCCCTTCTTGCCCCTTTACCTTGGCCAGCAGAAAATTCCCGATGCTGCCATCAACTTCTTTTTCCCTATAAACTGCTCCAACCCCACTGGTTCCACTCCCCACCGGGCAATGCTGCCCAGACGACTCCGGCTGTGTGGAGCTGCTCATGAGTCACCCAGTGCTGCAACTCCGGCGTTTTGAGCATTTGAAGCCAACAAATCCCAGCCTCCTGAGTGTTTGCAAATTGTTCATTTGCTCCAGCGTGCCCAGCTGGGTGTGTGGTCTTCCAAAGGGATTCCTGCTCGGACAATCAGATCCTGATGCCCTTGTGCAGCTGGATCACAGTGGAGGGGACACCATGGCATGAGTGATATCCCTGCCACATCCCTTTAATCCACCCTCTGCAGTAGGAAAGCAATGCTTCTTCCACCAAAGAATGAAAAATAGGTGAACAAAGGCATGGAGAATGAGGTCTGAAGTTTTCATTTGGAATATTGCAGCTGCATAATGATTGATACAGAACTTGGGGGAAATCTGGGGAGTTCTGAGGCCTTGGGAATCTAAATCAGCCCTGTAGGAAACAATGTCACTGTAAGAGGAACAGCAAAGCCGCTGGTTCCTGGGTGTGTCTTGCTCCTGACAGCAGGTTCTGGCCTTCTGCTGTGCTCTCCCAGAGGTCACAAACAGCTGGTCAGGCTTTCATGAAGAGGAGTTCAGGGCTGGAGAGAGTTTCCAAATCTGAGAGATCCAAGGACAATCCAAGATTTAGGATTGGGGTGAGGTTTCCTGTTGAAGAGATGCTGATGTTGGGAATTTTGTTTATATACTGGGAGAACAAACCTGGTTGTTCAGGAAGGGAAGCTTCAGATCAGAGACCCCAAAAAGAAGCTTCTCAAGTATACATTGTACCCATAAAATCCGCCCTATGTGTTCTGGAAAGTGAATTACCCCCAAAAATAGCAATTTTGCTTGTTTGGAACTTTTCATCGTATTAAATTAATAACTTATGAATCAAATGTTTGGGTTTTCCTTTTCTTCATGATTCCTTGTAAATAAAAACTGAATTCTCTGATGTTTTCTTTCCCTACTCTATTGCTTCTAAAGGAAATGGCATAAAAAATAAAGATTTAAGAGAAAAAATGCCTCCACCACCTGCAAGGAAATCCGTAAATCACAAGAACTTGATTATTTTTCCCCAAGACACTGCTGCAAAAAGTCTCTTGGACAGAGGGGTCCTTTTTTTTCATCACTTCTTATCCCAATTTCAGCAAAACAATTCCCAACATTTCATTTTCAGCTGACCATGGATTGAAGTTGCTCCTGGCATTAGAATTCACAGCAAAGCCAGCCCTGAAATCAAACACTGCTGCTCTGCTCTGGGATCTCCTTCGCCCTCTCTGCATTCCCCACGTTGTGTAAATCAATCCTATCAGCTCCCAGTAAACAGAATCACTTCAAAACACTGAAATAACTCCACATGTTCCTTCTTTCCCTTCAAAAAAAAAAAAAAAAAAAAAAAAAAAAAAAAAAAAAAAAAAAAAAAAAAAAAAGAGAGAGAAGCAAAATCAGAACCAATAAGGGAATGAATAAGGAGATACAAACTAATCTGGACGTTTCTTTTGAGCTTCCTGGTTTTCTCCTCCTCACCCAGGTGTTGGGTGGCTGAACAGATTCCCCACATTTGCTGGAGTTTTCCTTCAAGTGTGTGGAATTAGTGAGTGGAAATGGAAGAGGGTGGAACCTGTGACCCACTGCATCTGCTTGGTGCCATCTGGGAAGTTTTGCTCCCCAAGAGTTTGGGGCAAAATGCTCATTTGCAAATCTGCATTTACATTTGTAAATCACAGAATCCCAGAATGGTTTGGGTTGGAAGTTACCTCAAAGCCCATCCCATTCCACCCCCTGCCATGGGCAGGGACACCTCCCACTGTCCCAGGCTGCTCCAAGCCCTGTCCAACC